>APFE030918799.1:41348-83690 GCA_000404065.3 Pinus taeda
TTTAAATTAATTAGTTGGAGAAATTCAAGTTAGAAGTCTTTCTGAAGTCATGCAAGAGTTATCCCTTAAATTAAGGAGATAAGATTGAGTTATATTTTAGCTGTAATTATTTAACTCAGTTTACTGAGTTAAGTCCAGTTAAATTAGTTCCAAACTGTTTGAGGAACTAATAGTGAGCTAACAGTCAGTTGATTCATTAATGCACTCAACTAGTGCTATTCTAGTTAACTGAAGATTCCCTCATCAGAAACTCATGCATGTCTATTCTGAGAAAGACCCAGTTGAGATTAATGTTCAAGGACAGTGTACTATCAGTTGAATGTGTTTTCTCATGGAGAAAACTCATGCATGCAGTCAAGAATTCATCCTTGAGGATTGCACAGTTTTGAGGGCTTGTTTTCCACTTGGTAATAGGATAATCATCCACAAGGAACAGCGTAAGGAAATAGGAGCTTGGAGGGAAGAGAGGAAGGTTGGAGAGAAGCCAAGACTGGTTGTGAGCATCTGTGAGGATTGTACTGAGAGTTGGCTAGCTGTGAGAGCTAAGGCTTTGTACAATTCCTATGTATTTCCACCATGTATGATAATATAATAGTGTGGGGTTTTTAGCTGAGGCTTTCCCCAAAGCATTTTCATGTGTATTGTGCCATTGATTCTTCTTCGTCTGGTTATATTGTTCAACTTGATCTTTAAGCTTCCACATATTGATAGTAGAAGTAGGTTATAGTATTCTACTTTGATTTATATTGCATTATCAGGTTATCTCCTTAACTTAAGGGATAACTCTTGCATGACTTCATAAAGACTTCTAACTTGAATTTCTCCAACTAATTAATTTAAAATAAATAAATTAATTATTTCCAAGTAGTTGTTAAGACTAAATTCAATTTTAATTCACAATTTAATTCAAGGACAAATTAAATTGTAATATTCTTGTTGCCATATTTCAACAAGAATGACGATGTGGTTTCAGGTGAATGAAGATTTGAAAGAGACCTACCATTCCTAGTCCTAGACCCTACTTTCATGGATCTCTCCCTTGAGATGTGGAACTCCTCCCTCTTTTCATGGATCCTCAACTCCCTCTCCTTCCCTATAAATGAATTTCCCACCATCCACTAATGGTTTGTTTCCATCCTAGTGCTGAATTGTGCCCAAATGTGACCCATTTGTAAAGGAGAAAAGGTGTTTTAAGTCTAAGGATTGGACTTGGAATCTCACTTGAAGAAGGATTCCAACATCAAGGCTTCATTCGTTGTAATGCTTTTTGATTTGTTACATAATTTGTATTAGGAAATCTTATGGTTTGCATAGTTTTTTGTCTCCACTTGATCTTTCTTGCAGACACTCATCTACACCAGTGAAGAGGAGATCGTGAGCTTGGAAGCCAAAGAGTCAAGGTCGATAGTAAGGGTATTAGCATTAGAGAGAGGTAGGAGATCTATCCTCATTTGCATTTTCTACTATGAATTAGGAAAGATTACATGTAATTGTCTTCTGTAGTTGAGATATCCTCCCATAGGACTAGAGGGATTGTTTTTGTCTGCATAAAGGATTACCTACACAACAAAATGGAAACTCTATTGGGGGATACATAACCCTTCAAACCTCCTTTTGTCTCTTGTCTCTTTTGATAGGTTTGGCCAACCTCTTAGTGATCCATAACTTTGATTTGTTGTGTATCCAAATTATGAGTGGTGTGTGGTTTAGAGTGTCAAATCTAAGTCTATGTTCAACTTTTTTTTTCCTAAGTTTTTCTCACCTAATGCATTTATTGATTTATTTTTATTTATTTATTTATTTATTTTATTTATTTATTTTTATTTTTTATTTTGTTTTGTTTTATTTTTATTTATTTATTTATTTATTTTATATATTTTATTTTGTTTTAAATTTTATTTTTTATTTATATTTATTTTAATTTTATTATTTATTTATTTTATTTAATTTTATTTTATTTTATTTATTTATTATTTATTTAATTTTATTTTTATTTTTTCTGAAAAAAACAAAGCACAGTCATCATGAATTTTTCCCATTACAGTCATGCTTAATACCCTATCAGCGCGGATTTTGACCATTATAGTTGCACTGGTACAAAAAATGATATTTTCTAAGGTTTTTGACAGAAGATATGGAATGTCTCGATCTGTAAAGTCTTTCTCCTTCTCTGTGTGCATAGAATTTTGACTTATTATTGTTATATTCTTTGTGGTTTGCAAAAGTTTGTTCCATGTTTAAGTAGTGAAAACGAACTTTGGTTTAATCTTTAGTTCTTTAGGTAATCGAAATTATTGTTTTTCTGCTTGCATGTGTTGCTGGTTTGCTGTCTGATAATAATTTTTAGTTCTTTTGGAAACCAGAAAGCAATTGCATTTGTTAAGCCTTCATCTCAAAATTGATCATTAGTTCTCGAAATTGCATTAGATTACATTGCACTGGAAAGTTGTTTTTTATATTGTCATTGAGCATAGATTACATTTCTCGGTGTTGAAAGCTGATAAGTGCATCTTCACTCATTTTAAAAGAAAAAAATCATGTAGGTGAAATTTAGTGAATTGAAATTAGTTTACTTTTTTGGTTGTTGCATTGGAATTCTGGAATTGAAATATATAGTTATGAAGCTATTGCTGGTTGCATATTTTAATGTTGCACCAATGTTTGCACTTCTTCCCTACACTTAGATAGCTTTCATTGAAATGAAAATGATCATTTTTTCATATTGGTTGCATCGTAGGTGTGTTCAGGTGACATCGTTTTTTGAGCCTTGAAACCAAAACATAATTCAAGATTAGCTTTAAAATTTATCTCAATTATCCTAATGAGCATTTGGAACATTAACGAAAACATCTAGAAGTTTAGGCTAGAGATGTGTTCCGAAGTTGTTAAATGTAGGAGCTATCATTGTTTTACAACATTCCATCCTGGGGGTTAAATCCCATTCCATGTATGTAAGTGTATAGGATCTTTCTCCACGTACCTTCGGGTATATTGGACGACGCTACACACATGAAAAGTATATGGGAACGATCTCATCGAACGGTTACACATTAGACAACACTACTATGGACTTCACTCCCACATATCGTCTATTGTATTTTGGGAGTCCCCTATAGGTTACTATCCATCTATAGGTAATTGAGTCTACCACCTTGTATACCATGATACACCGAACACAACATTAAGGGAGATTGGTTGCCGTGTATTAAGTACTTGGTTTGCAAAGGTATATATTGCAGTTCACAGTTTCTTTGTAAACCATTTTTCCTAGTTCCACCTTTTTTTGTGTCTTTAATTTCTAAAATCAATTAATTGACCGCGAAACAACATCATCCCCATGGAATAACTCCTTAGTGGATCTTAGGTTGAGACTAATGGCAATAGTTCCTGAGTCTACCGGTCAAGGAAACCACTCTAACAGGAATCCTAGTCCTTTTACTTCTTTTGGGAATGTTGGTGCTCCTTGTATGGCAACGTTGTCCCTTCCCAAATTTACCATTTCTTTGCCAGTTTGGTTATTTTTGACCCCTATGGTACTCGCTAGAAATAGTGGGGGAAAATGGAAAGAAACATATATCCTGTATTTTGTATCAAAGACAATATGTCGCTCTTGAGCATGACACTTATCTATATCTCATGTTTGGGTTGGGACATCCTCACTTTTTCACTTGACTTACTGGGTTTGGGAAATCCATTTTCCTCTCATTTTATTATATCATATTATCACCATGACCTCTAATCCTATTTTGAGTCAAATGATGCCAAATTCCAGAGTCGTGTTTCTGATATGTTCAAGAGAAGTCCCACCTAGAAGTTCAAACCACTTATATCTTGTTTGACTTTTTCTGTATCAATCCTAAATCACTCTTGCCAACTTTGCAAAATCCTATGTTTCATGTTGATGATCCAAGAAACATTATGTCCTTCCTTCGATGGATCACTTCCTATCGACTCCAACTCATTATCTAGGAAGATGATATAAAAACTCCCTTTCAACGCCTTGGAGCTTGCATGTCTCAATAACATGTTCTTCACATTCGATGATAGGTTCACATCATTGGCATTCGTTTGAATGATTCTACAAGTGTTTGAATTCAACTTCATTGTTCATGCTTGTGGATTATGTTGTTGTACCTTGAGAGCCATCATCATCATTGGTGGTTTCTCACGTGCTTGTTAACAACTTACATCATTAGCTGATAATCAAGTGGTTTCTACCATGTTCGACTACTAGCCATTTATTTGCATGGTGAGATTAGTACTTTGGTTGGATCGAGACAGAGATGAAGACCCTAGGTTTCATTTGATAAATCCAGGTTGTGTGGATTTATTAAGTATTCATGATTGTAAACATGATCCTTTCTATTTGGGTGGTTGTGTCTATTCCTTGGATCCATTTATTGTTAGATGCATAATCTTTAGGCATACTTACATCAGAGATGTCAAATATATTGTATTATGTTTGATTTGCAGGTCTCCTGATGATGGTTCTCTAAGTCCTTTCCTTTTCTTGTAAAGCACTTCAACCATCGCTTCTCATTCTAACTTCATGCTTTAGGGGGCACTTGTTATACAATATTTTGTCACACTCCTAGTCTCATATCTTGAAGTGTTGCACTTTGTGTCGTCAATGTGCAAGTGTCACAAAGTGATGAAAGTTGTCGCAAAAAATGTATTCACCATGAACCATGTTCAGGAAAATCATAAGAATATCCCTAAAGAAAAGGAGGAAAAATTTCCTTGCAAGAATTTTGAAGGACTTGTCAAAAAACCTTGTTTACAAGCCCAACGCATTTCCTATAACTAATTCCCCACGCTAGTAACCTCTGGCATCACACATGTCTAGCATTTCCAGCATGACTTTATCAAGAAAATTTGCGCTAGTACTCTTCAGGAAGTGTTTACCAAAATGGAGGAGAAGCTTCTCTTACTAGAAGGCTTGAGAACGATGATTTCGTTTCAAGTGAATGAATATTGGAATGAAACCTCCCATTCTGGGTCCTAGAACTTACTTTCATGGATCTCTCCCCTGAGATGTGGAACTCCTCCCTCTTTTCATGGATCCTTAACTCCCTCTCCTTCCCTATAAATTAATTTCCCACCATCCACTAATGGTTTTGCCATCCCAGTGTTGAATTGTGCCCAAATACTACCCATTTGCAAAGGGTAAAATGTGTTTGAAGGCTAAGGCTTGGACTTAGAATCTCACTTGAAGGATGCTTCCAACATCAAGGCTTCATTGGTTGTTATGCTCCTTTTTTCATTTATTAATAATATAATATATGTTTTCTTTCCATAAATGTTTCAATTATTTTCCATTTATTGTAATGCTCCTTAATATGTTACATAATTTGTATTAGAAAATGTTATGCTTTACATATTTTTACTGTCTCCACTTGATCTTTCTTGCAGGCACTCTTCTACACCAGGGAAGAGGAGATTGTGAGCTTGGAAGCCAAAGAGTCAAGGTTGACAATAAGGGTATTAGCATCATAGAGAGGTAGGGATATCTATCCTGTAGAATTTCTTGCAAATTCTCTACAAATATACCTCTGAGATCTATGTAGAAAATCTGACTGTAGATTAAATCGATAATGCAATATACCAAAGAAAAATACTATAATCTACTTCTACCATCAAACTTGTGGAAGATTAAAGATCGAGCTGAATCAGAGCTGAACACATATAACCATAAGAAGAAGAATCAATGCACATGAAACATAGAAAATACTTAGGGGAAAGCCTCAGTGAAAAACCCCACTATCTGTATTATCATACAAGGTGGAAATACATCATAATTACACAAAGCTTTAGCTCTCATAGCTAGCAAGCTCTCAGTACAATCCTCATGGATGCTCATAGGCAAACAAGGCTTCTCACAAACCTTCTCCTCTACCATCCAAGCCTCCTATTTCCTTGCGCAGTTTTCCCTGGGTGATCTAGTTGTTACCTAGTGTAACACTGATCTCACACACTGCTCCAACACACTGTCAAAATTGCACAATCTGCAAGGAACTTTTTTCCTTCTACATGGATGAGTTTCATTTATAGGAAAATTCCTCCAATTGATAGTACAATGTCCCTATCTTTAATCTCAATTGGGCCTTTCTCTGAATAGACATGCATGAGTTATTTATGAGAGAATCTTCGGTTATCTGGAATACACTAGTTTGATGCATGCATGCATTAACTGACTAAACTCACAATTAGTTCCTCAAATTGTTTGGAACTAATTTAACTGGACTTAACTCAGTTAACTAAGCTAATTTAAGGGATAACTGTTGCATGACTTCACAAAGACTTCTAGCTTGAATTTCTCCAACTAATTAACTCAAGATGAATTGATTAATTATTTTTTAAGCAGCTGGTGAGACTAAATTCGAATTTTAATTCTCAAATTTAATTCAAGGACAAATTAGAATTTGAATATTCTAAATGCTATTTTTAGAATTTCTTGTTGCTATTTTCAACACTCCCTCTAAACAAGAAAGGAATTCAACTTGATCCCGATCCTGAACCTTTGGAATGTTCTGCATGCAACACTTCTCTCTAGTGTTGTTGCTCCAGCAACTCTAGAAACAAAAAAAATCCAACCCGAATCAATATGATGCATTTGTCATCAAGGTCTCTGACTTTTATTGCCTCTATCAACTAGAAAACTCCGCACTTATGTTGACTCAACCTTTCTGTATTGTTGCCAATCCTTCTCTGCACTCTTCAGTATTTGACTACTCTAGCCTCTATCACTTTGATCTCTGACTGCATCAATCTCACTGATTCCTCCCGCTGCATCCATGCTTTTGCTGGTCCTTTCTCCCAACACTACATCCGCATTGCACCTCCTCTCATCATGTTGCATCGTGTTGCCCACTGCTGCATTGCAACTCAGTTATTTCTAAAGAGACCATTATGGTTATTTCTAAAAGGAACTCCATGAACATGTTGTTAAGATATATATTTAAGGAAAAAATTACATTTTTCTTGTTCAAGAAATGTACCAACAAGGTGTCATTCTCTAAGTATTGTCGTATGCCTGAATACCATGGTGCTGTCTAGCTTATCTGAGGAAATTTTTCAATGTTATACATCTCTATTTCTCTTTCCAATCCTAAAATATCTTTCTTTGCAACATCTCTAGCTTCTGCTGGAAGTTGACATAGGCCATGACCCTTAATTGTATGAGCTAGCTTAAACTACATATAATATTCTTGCATATAGGTCATCTAATTAGCCCTCTTCTCACCCAACCCTTGTTGTACAAAGAGTGCCCGGATCGCTAGATGAGGCATGTAAATTATCATGTGAGCTTTTTGAAGATAGGACCTAAAATTCTTAACTTCCTTATATACAACATATTTTTTTTTATCAATGGTAGGGTAGTTCAACTCTGACCCCTATAAGCTAACACCCATGAAAGAAATAGGTCGTTCATTTCCTTCAACATCCTTTTATGTCAACATGACTGTGATAGGTGAATATACGACGAAAGTATAAAGCATGAAATCTTTTCCATAATAAGGACTAAAAAATGTAGGCTCATCAACAATAGATTGTTTGATATGAGCAAAATAATCCTTCTCCCTTTTGTTGCATTTATAGATTGCATCTTTCTTTATCATCTCTTGCATTGGTTTAACTATCTTAGCATAGTCAGAGACAAGCTTATGAAGGAAATTAATCTTCCCCAAGGAAGATTGCATAACCTCTTGTTTACTAAGAAAGGGATTTGAGCTATAGTTTTGATCCTTTCCAGATCAAATTTGATTCCACTCTTGGGAATGATGTTTCCTCTGAGAGTTCCTTCTAACACACCAAAGATGCTTTTCCTAGGATTGAAAAAGATCGCATACTTATGACACTACTCAAATATCTATTTTAGATGACGCACATGGTCCGATCTTATTTTAGAGAATACAATTACATCATCTAAATAGACTATCACAATTTGGCCAGTCAAGCCATGGAAAGTAATGTCCACTGCTATTTGAAATGTAGCGCCAGCATTAATAAGTTCGAATGGCATGCACTAAAAGGAAAAAGTTCTCCACTTGGTCCTGAGAGTGGTTTTGAGGTAGCCTAGTTTTGCCATTAGCACCTAATTATATCTAGATATACCATTTAGCAGCAAGAACATTTCAAACCCAGATAATGTTTTGAGCATATGTTCCATGGATGACACCGGATAATTGTCTTTGTTTGATGCCCGGTTGAGATTTTGAAATTTGAAACATAACCTTATCACCAGACTTCTTTCTGAAAGGGACCAAATTTCAAACCCAAGTAGAATGTATGACCTTAAAAATGATCTGAGCATCCAACAACTTGCTTAATTCCTTTTGGATTAGGGGCTTAAGCGTTGGATGAGATGTCCTTAGATTTTTTTGAAATGGCTTCACCCCTTCATTAATGGGAATGTCATGCTGGATAATATGAGTATCATATGCATTTAAGTCATCATAAGGCCATGCAAACACATCATGGTACTGTTTGAAAACATGAATGAATGCTTGTCATTCTTTCAGAGAACAACATGTACCAAGGTTTACATATTTAGATCGTCTTGAGTTCCGAGATTTAACTTGTTCATATGACAACTTCAAGCTTTGAGTCATGGTATTAATTGGTCCTTTCAAATAGTTTTGCAGATCATATAATTTTTCTAGGGACACTGCACCTATAGGCATAGTATTTCCTTTCATTGCATCTGCTACTTCTTGCAAAGCATTATTGTGCTCATCTTCTTTGACGGCCACATCTTTGAACACGTCCACATTCACCATAAAATGAAGTATTTGTTGTTCATCATTGAAAACAAAAAAAATAGTTATGTTATTGGACACAGAGGCTTTATATATAATATTTATAGAAAAACCATTTTTCAAAGGCAACACTCTAACAATTGCATTAGCTAATGTGTTTGTGACAACATTTCTAATTATAGGAATAGACATAGTATTAAAAGCTTTAAAATAAGTAATAAGTCACTATACCTCTTGTTCATATTTTTTAAACTTGGTGAAACATAGTGAATAGTGTTTTGTACCTAGCAAGTAACCACTTCTGAGTCACCAATTACCTTGAGTAGCTCTACCTTCAGGTCAATGGATTTCTTTAATCCAAGAATGAGTGCTTCATATTTAGCAGTATTGCTTGTGCACTTGAACTCCAAACGTCATGATAGGGTGTACTTATTGTTATGTGGGTATATGAGAATGCAACCAACTCCAGATCCATCCTGAGTTTTTGAACCATGAAAGTACAATGTCCAAATATTATTAGCTACTAAACTAGTTCCCACACTGTTATTACTATGTATATCTATGTTACAATATATATTAGCACCATTTGGAGTACAATCAAGGAGCTCCAATTGTGTATCTAGTGGGATGAGTGATGGTTTTGCTTTATAACACCCATGATCAATTTCCAAGAAATAATTTCCAAAGATTACATCTACAAAGACAATAAGATCATTATGACTCTGAAGTGGTTTCATAGTATATTTCATGTAGGACTCACCTTCCACTCAAATATGGTTGCTTCTTCCTTTGTATGGAATCCATAAGTGTGACCAATCTATTGCAAAATAGCCTTGTAATTTACTAGACCAGTCTCAACTCAATAGTAAGCCATAGGCTTCAGGGATGTCCACAATCACAATGTTTATGCCTTGGTGTACCCTATGGTTTGATGAAAAACAAATAATAACATTATTGAGTTCACCAATGGCCTGGACAAGGGATCTGTCCAACTGAATGATTTGTGCATCATTTTTATCCCATTTAGCATCAATTTTATTAACAATGGATAATGAAATTACATTCGTAGATGCACCTAAATCAACCAAAAAATTATGGACATTGTAATTAAAGATTTCCAAAGTTAACAAAAAGGGGGGGGGGGGGGGGGGGTGGGAAAGAGTGTTAGTATCTAAAGTTACAACATTGACCACTGATTTGAGAGTTCCAAGAGACTTACTAGACATCCTTTGAGAAGTAGAAGCTTTGTCACATGATGAAGGTTGTGAGAAGGCTTGGAAAAGAAATTGGCCTGCTATCTTTGCGAGCTCATTGATAGAAATGCTAACACAATATCTTTTCATGTACTCAATGATATTATAATTGATGCTTTCAATTGGAATAGGTATTGTTGTAGTTCGTGAAGGTGTAGCTATGTTTGAAAATTTTGGAGTGATAAACTTGTTTTTATTTCTAGTGGAAGTGTTCTTAGAAGTAGTAACATTTCCAGACTTGTTTTGTGCATTTTGAGCAGGATTGGCTAGTGGTGAGATCCTTCTGAGCAATTGTTTCTTCAACTCTTGCCTTTTCAATTCCTATTTACAAACGACCCCTTTTCTCCTTAAATTATAATGGCTAGTTGGTTTCTAAGGGGGGGCTTTGCTTTCAGGTGGTTCTTCAACACTTTTCTTCTTATTATTGAGATTGAAATCAAAAGCATTAACTGAGTGTCCAATACTTATAATTTCCTCAGCCGTGGCAGGCTCATTTGTTTCCTCTGCCTTTCATTGATGGTGCTGGACCCGCCAACATGTCAAGGGGATCTCCCCGGTAAAAAGTCCCAATTAGACCTCAAACCGTTTGGTGTAGGAGTCCCAGCAGTGGGTCGTAAGGCAATTCCTTGACCGCAATGTCGCATAGAAGCAAGTAAGATAACTCTGTCAGTAGTGAGGGTGTGACTGCTCCAGTGAGTCAAGGAAGGTGCATGAGAGGTTCTAACACAAAGGGGGTGGGATGGTGTGCCCCTTGACAACTTGTATCAGTACTCAGCTGGGAAGGGATTACATGAGCGAAGATGCATCACAAGCTGGAAAGAAGAGAAGTCAACAATCCAAAGTGATGGTTAAACCAACATCACATTTGCAACAATATTCATATAATTACATACGAATCATTTCATACACAAATACATAAGTTAAACAACATATATCATTAAGGCAACCAGAACAGTCCAACTACAATAACAACATATGCATGAAAATGTGTTGGCTCTTATTATATAAACAAGTGTAAGTTCCAATCACACATTACATCCATGTAAACCTGTTAGCCCCATCAGTGAAAAGTTATAGCCACATTCGCCTGCTCCTCCAAAGAGATGTACTAGCTTCGTGTAGTGGAGAAGCTAAGGTGTGTTACAATAATGTCCAAGCTTTCTTCAAGATAGTCTTAATAGAAGATTGGCTGACCAAAAGCTTGTACAGTGAGTTATGAGGGACTATTTCTAGCAAAGGGTGGGGTGACCCTTGACATTCCCCTTTGTGACCATTCAACTGCCCTCATGACTCTTCACCTACTCTATGACTGTTACATCCACTATTAACACTTGACTTACACTTAACATGACTCAACATTACAATACACATGTACCCATGTAAACAATGGCTTGAACAAGCCGAACTAGACATCACTCTGACTTATACAACTATACAAGTCCAACTACTCGACATCCTCATGCTGATCAACAATAACATATTGATGCCAAGATTTGTAGTCCTTAATAGTGTTTTCATGGTCCGCTGTGACATCTGTCTGAAACCTGAACCTTGCCTCCATAGCATCCGGGTACATTGCTCAGGCCTCTCTATCCAACTCGTCTGAAATCATGCACATCATTTTCTTCAATGTGGTTGGACCAGCAACATACTTGTGCATGATGTCTCCACTGATAGGCAAGTCTGGGCTAGTGGCGATGCACATCAACTCGTCGAAGTATGAGTCAAGCTCCTGTCGGACATGCTTCTTTGTCTTCACCTAGGTGAGACTCCCAAGTGATGGGATCACATGTGTGTACACCACAACATCCATGCTCTTGAATACTCATGCATGGGAAGTCTGTATGCTAGTGATGAGTTGTGGTAGGTCCCCATAGTTCCAGATATGACTCAGGATACGTGCTTGCAGCTCGACCACATTGGCCCTCATCATATTTGGAAGGTGAAGCAGGGCTCCCTTGTACTTCATCATCCATGCTTGCATGTTATCAACAGTAGCATGTATGTTCTTCAAGATGCGTTCTCTTCTCGCACATTGCTGCTGCCATCCATGGAGATGGACAACTTCTTGGTGCATGGTACCAAACTTGGAGTACAATGCTCTCATAACTGTATCAAGGGGCAATACTTCATCTAGTATTGCCTTCTTCAATTCGGCTCGAGCGGAAATTATCACCAATTCTCCTCCCTTCTTGGTCACTTGTAGTTCCTTCGCCATTCTCTCATTCTCAGCTATGAGGAAATGAACACTTGAGCTAGTGGTTTTGGCATACACTCTAGTTGCATCAGCCAAAGTAGTTGGATGATTGTGCACATCAGTCACGCTCACTCATTCTTCAACTTGCACAGAGGATTTTTGGTCCTCTGGAGTCGGTACTCTCTAAGACTTCACAACTCTGTGATGAGATTCGTCAAAGGAGATGTTGTGCATCTCTGCTTCCGGTTGAACACCAAGGATCTCAATGCATCCTTGGTCATTTGAGACTTGCTCATCATCTAGATGCATTGAAGTGGGTGAGTTGACCTCTTTATGGTGAGGCATGAGGTCGGTGATCTATTCCAACTCCTACTACTCCATGTCTACATCCAACTATTCAAGTGCTTGTTTTATCTCATGAGCAAAGTCTTGCCCCTGCGATGGTTCACCTTGTTCACCTGATGCCAGTTGTTCAAATGAATCAACTACTTGCATGGGAGCTACTCCATCTTTCTACACATGATGCACCCCCTGCTGTATCTACTACTGCTACACTTCCTTCTCCTGTTGGCACAACTCTTGTTCTTTCTGGAGTTTCTCCCTCAACTCATGCAACTCCTTCTCTTCTTATTACATTCTCTTCTTATCCCTTTACCTTCACATGATGCACTTGTCATGATGCTGCCACTTTTCCTGAACAGCCATAGCTGTTTGTTCTACAAGTGGATCTGCTCGAAACTTGTAGCATTTCTCCTCCTCCATACGATCGAAAATATTCCTCTTCCCTTTGTCATGCACATGTATGCTTGGCTCTGCTGCCTCTACTATTGTTGCTTCATGTTGCTTCGCTAACCACTCCACGGCGAAGCTGACCTATTCATTGGCTCTAGAGGAATTTTATCAATACCTCCATGAGTCTTCCTCAGCCCAATGAAATGCCCCATGGGTCTAGTTGAACTGAACTCTCGTGCAGTGATCCTTCACAATGCAATGTGGATCATACATATTGAAGCTTCAGAGGTAGAACAGGTACTTCTTCATCTATTCTGCTTTGAAATCTGCTTGCTTTATACTCTGGATCTCATATAACCGAATCTGCAATGGAAGAGCGGGCCAAGGTGCCTTCTTCTTCCGCTGCAGTCTAGCTGTCAATCCTATCGAGATGTGATATGCTACTTCCTACATGAAAAGTATGTCCTAGGTAAAATTTGGCAGAACATGCAAAGGCTTGTCCACAGTGAACATTTGGATGAAAGTGTTGGACGGTGAGGCATACGAATCTGCAATGCCTAACAATGCCTCCATTGCTTCCTCTGACATGTAGGGTAGATCTTGTTTGAATATCATCCTGTACACTGGGGTGACAAAATGGTCGGACAATCATATGATTACTCCTCTGAAGCTGCATTCAGACAACAACTTGAAATATGTGTTCACAACAGTATACGCCAGTGACCATGCCCACTCCAAGCCCGTGAACTCATGTCGGGCACATAATGCATCTAGGATGTAGTAGACATGTAAATCTCTACACACATACCTTCGGGTGACTGTCGAGCCTTCATGACTTATTCCTTCAATTGATGAGCTAGTATCCCCGACTAGTTGCATGGTTTTCCTTCTCTAACCAGTTGGTCCAATGAGATCATCCAACTATGGGAAAATATTTCAGTAATTTCTTGGCCACACATTCGACATGTGAATATGACCAAGTATTGGTACGCCTTCCTTAATATCTCCGTCTTGTAGATCTGATTGGGTGTCATCTTGAAACGAGTTGGTTCCTTTACCCAATCCTTTAGAATGTCTTTGGAGTTAGCTCTGTTTTTGGGCAAGCTAAATGGAGGAGTCATGACAGTCACGGGCTCAAACATCTAATACATCTCATCATAATATCATTCCCATAAGGTTTCAAGCTTCGTCCCACTGACACTTCTCAAGGTCATCGTCTTGGGGTCAGTGTGAGAGACAATCCAATGAATCATGTCTGCGCATGGAAATGCGGGGTATCTGCATGCAATCTGGTACAAGACAGACTTGTGAATGTTCACATACACTTGACGGCCTTCGAGGTCTTCCCCAAAAGTGCCTGCGGATGTTTCATTAACCTCTTGCCACTTCAGTTTGACATCCTTATCTAGATACAACTTCATGTCTTCATAGATCGGCAGGCTAGAGGACATCTGCTCAGCTATTGCTCCAGATGCAATACCATTAGTGTATTGAGATCTTGTTTTCTTGGAATCCATTAAGACAGATGAACACTTGAAAGATCTAGAGAAAAGAAACACGCAAGGCAAGAAATATGTGAGTGAAAAAAAAGTAAATTCGGGAAGGACACAACACATACCTAGGAAACTGATGAGCAAGATTATGCAAATTTTACTGGGAGGCTGGGTGACTGGCTGATAGAACTGTGATTTAGGCAGTCTGGGCTATTTGGGAGGTAGGAATAGTTGTTGGATCTGTGAAATATGCAATCCATTCAGGCTGTTAGATGTTGGGATTACGCAATGCGTAATTCCAGCTGGGAAGGACTGCTGGCCCGGGGACAGATTTGCACAATTTCTTGGGCCAAGTAGCCATTTTCCTCCATAAATGTGAAAATTAGTCCTGGAGGCCAGTGCTAGGTAAGAATGCACATTTATGGAGAGGAAAGTGAGCCTTCCTTCCCAAGATTGTGCAATGTAGCCTTGGTGGAGGCAGAGTCTGGGAAAAGTTGGCCCAACTTGTCGACAAGTAATTGAAAGCAAATAAGACAGTGAATGCATGGTGACACTAAGTGATAGCATAAGTGATTGACAGTGAATGCATGGTGACACTAAGTGATAGCATAAGTGATTGACAATGAATGCAAAACATGAATGAAATATTCAACAAACAAATCAACATGCATGTGGGTGAGGCGGTTTGCCGATTGGGCGAACGTATGTGTAAAATAGTTTCATGCATGTGACAACAGTGAGATAGCAAAAAAAATTGAAACAGATCTAGGAAAAGCTAGTATACATGTAAACGACAACAAGCATTAAAATAAATCAAGCAAACAACACCCACACAAGCGAATACACAAAAAACATCAAAAATGCTGAAAAAGACAAGTTGAGGCCACTTTACCCATGAATAGCTAATCCAGATGTGTCAAAGAGTCTTGGATGTGTTGTGGGATGTCAGAGCTCCAATATAGATGTGAATGAATGAGCTCTGATGCATCGAATAAATAATTTTGGTCTCATGACCCGCATGCCACAAATCTAGGAAAAAGCAACACTTGGAGGGAAGCTTCTAAAACAACTTTGCACGTAACCCCCGACTACTAAAAATAGCTCCATGAATCATGGGATTCAATTTGCATGTCACCACTTTCTATTCTGAGAAGAGAAGGTCATGCATGCATGCAAGTCAAGTTTCCTTGGTCTTAGGTGGAACTGGTCAACGGGATTGCTCATGCATGCAGTTGCTCAACTGCTTGAGAAAAATGTGCATTCCTAGTTGGGAGCTAGGATGACTACCCAGGAGGTTTGTGTAATTTCTAGGCAAAGCATCTAACTACTTCCAATATTTGCACAAATCCTGGGCTGAGCAGCCCTGCTAAGGAAATTTGCGCAAATCCTGCTGGGAGTGTTGGCTGGCATGATTGCACAATCCTGGATCTTAGTAGGCTGCCAGAGAGGATTGCACAATTTTTTTAGGAAAGGCTGGTTGCCCTCTAGAAATGTTCAATTTTCAAGGAAAGTTTCTTAGCCTACAGCTGGACCAAGTCTGAGTGAACAACCTGTGAGGGGAATGGATCAACTATGATCGACAAGCTGACTTTGTGCGAGGAAAACACTGAAGCTTGAGTACTTGATGAAGCAAGAAAAAGTGTTTTGAAAGGTTGGTAGGGAGGCTCCAAAATAGGTTAAGGAAAAATTTTGGCGGGTGGTTGTAGCCGCTACAACGCCTTCTTAGACTACTCATCTGCTAGTAAGGTATCGACAATATGGGCTACCAAAGAAGTCATGTTGTGGTTCTATTGTGCGAAAGTTTTCTCTGAATGTCATTCCTGATGGAAGGAGCAATAGTTGTACATTCCTATGCTTTCAAAATTCAACACAACATTTGAGCTCTGGGCATATTTAGATGGCTGGTTATTTTTATTCCCTCTAAATAAGAAATACTTAGGGGGCTTGCTACTAGTAGAGACCTCGCTCTACTTTCTCTTTAATTCTACGACTTCATTAATGAGTGACTTTCTCTTAAAAAACATAAATACTAGTTGGAAATGTAGCTGTATAATAATCTACAGTAATAGAATCATGAGGTTGCATGTTTGGAGGGAACTTCTTCAATATACCGTTAAATTTTTTATTGAAATATTTGTCTTTCTCCTTTTCCCCTGTCTTAATATTTCTGAGCTATTTTAATAACATGGAAAGAGTTTTATCATTAACAAATCTCTCCAAAAATAATTTATTAAACTCCCTCCAACCATGGATTGAATTAACAGATAGGCTATGATACCATGCTGCTTCTCTACCCTCTACAGTGAAAAGAAAGAGCCTACAAGAAAAATCATCATATCGTACTTCTAACATTTGTAGATGCATATAGAAATCATCAGAATGATCCTCTACCTTAGCATTCTTATTAGGATCAAACATGGCTAGCAACTTGTCTAAATGTTTAGCCATTCTATGCATATTATCCATAAGACTGAGTGACCCTTGGGCCATCCAATCGAGGTCTTGATTGACCATGTCTTTGTCTCCTTGTTCCTCCTCTTTTTCTAAATCCGATGAGCCTTCTCCTCCACCATTCAAGCCTTTGTTAAACAAAAAATTAGCTGTCAGTTGTTCTCCTTCAGAAAGAACAAGATATTCCTTGTACTCTTTGTTAATAGGTGGAAGCCACTCTTTCTTGAATGTGTCTTCTAATTTTTTTTCTAATCAGTCAAGCGTGCAAACAACCAAGTCTTCCATCAATGTAACCAATACACCAATACAACATGTTTCTTTCTTCTTGGGGTAATGAAGAAGATTATGAGAAACGGGAAGTAACCCGATATCTTTAGAAAAATGATGGGTAATAGGTCAAAATACTTGAATTTGATTGTAAGTAACTTCATAGGATAACTCTGGGCTAGGTTGAGAAGACCTTCCTACCTCGAGAATAGGAGTTGGGTTGGAACTCAAGATATTACTGCATTGTCTAGAAGATGAATAATTGGGATTTGATGAGTTATCATCCATAAAAAACTGGATGACCTCCTTCTAGCGCAAGAATGTTGATAGTGCTGGAACTTGCCAACATACATGCAATCTCCCCGATATGAGGTCCCAATTATATCTCACATTGTTTGGTGTAGGAGTTCCATCTAGAAATATTGCTTGACTTCCATGAACTTAAATTTTTTCCTTGCCTTAAGCAATTATAATGAGAGAGTAGCACTCATGTGCTTTTGAATGAGCAAGAGAGTGTGCCTTATGGAAAGTGTTATCACTCAAAATATTTTCTTGGTTGTGAAAGAAAAAATCCTAAGGTAGCCTTTTCAAAACATGCTTTTATATTGGAGGCTATCCCTTCTAATCCAAAGAGGGATCTCTCTGACAGCTTAATCACTAAATTCTTAGTAACTAATACTGTCTTCAAAACAATGACTAGATATTCAGTTAAGTAGTATCAAAGTAGGGTTTGGTTGGGTATGAGACAACTAGTCCATTAGGAAATGGAGTCCACAAAATAGGTCTTATATGTAATTACCAAGACATTAGTTGCATGATGAATATGGATAGAGGAATTGTATATGGCATAATTTAGACCTATCAAAATATCGTTTGAGATGGCAGTAGAATATAGAATCAACAATCCATTACAACAAGGCATGAAACATGAATCCTATTAGATTTAGAAGAAAGAGCGCATATGTTTAGAATAGATGAAACAAAGGATTTAAAAAATGAATTATGTCACATTACCTTTATTCAAACATCATTAGAAAAAAAATTAATGGCATCACACAGAAGGAAAAAATAACTGTCACTTATAGAAACACGGAATGAGAACACCATCACAAGAATATTTATACCATTGATCACAATATTCTGGTATTAGCACTGTAAAAATCATATAATTTGACAAACACACAAAAAATAGACTTCTTTTACTCAGAATCCAACCTTTTTTCCTTCTTTTCCATATATTATATAGGAAAATTACATAAAGCTTAAGATCCATAATGCCTTGGAAATTAACTGTAAATATTACAATATATTCATAATATAATTTACAAAATATAATTCAATCCCTATTAATCTAACTATTCGAATTTCATCTTGGCATCTAGACAAAAAAAAACATCTAAAAAAGCTAGTACGAGATCTTTGTTTCTTTTATGGAAAGATTGAGTCCCATCACTAAATTCAGAATCTAGAAATTGTTCACTGATTTCGAGGATCATGCACAGTCACTTCACTTCATAGGCCTCCTTTGTAGCTATTTGTGAGATACATGAACCTACAAAACTTCCTCAAGTCACGCAACCAATTTACAACTATCTCCACCTGAGAGTGACTTGGGGTCTAGATCCTCAAGTCACGCAACCAATTTACCCCTGTGTACATTGCTCTTTCTCCTATTTATAGAATTCTTTTACAAGGCTGAGATTCCTCCTCCAACGTGAGGGGAATTCGAATTCTACTTCTTATGACACCTATTCACACTTTAACTACCTATTAAATGTAACAAACTGCTAACTAGACTTTTTAGAGATCTAAGGCAAATAAGAGTCTAACTCCATATCATGCTAATAATAGCATTAATTACAATCAATTCTCGTTCTTTGACAAGTGTTCTCTTTTAGTTTAGCTGTAGTAGGTGTTTGTAGCTGCCTGCGGGTCTTTAATGTCACATCTTCTCCATTGCTCCTGAAAAGTAGGAAATTGCCCCTGTATATCTGCTTTTGGTTTTCCTCAAAGATATTTGAAACTAATGAACCATGTCATTCTTCCTTGATTATACCAAAATATATTAGAATGCCACATCCTTGATGTGCTGTCAACTTTTTCCATGTGTGAGGACAAGAACTCCTCCAAACTGTCTGAGATATCATGAACTATAGTAACTCTGATCACTTTATAACAAAAAGTTTAGAGTTTGAATACATGTTTCTTCCCCCTGTTTCTTCCCTTGTTGAATGTTGACACCTGTGACATGATCCTTGGAAGAGATTCCTTTTTCAAAAATTTCTCCTCGGTCCCTCAAAATTGGTTGACTGAGTTTTAATTATGTAGCTACAGCAGTTTCGTAGCGCGCTATGAAACTATTGTGTGTTAGGCATTATCTTTAGTAGTTTCGTAGTGCGCTATGAAACTGCTGTGTAATCACCAAAACACAGCCAAATATCAAAAATTTGCTATCTTGAGCTTCTTTATATTCAAACATTCTTTTCAACTGCTCCAAAGCTTTTCAAAACTGAGTGGAAATGTATGATTCTTCGAGGAAAATTATAACAAGAATAAACCATCAAAATTTGGAACATAACCTTATTTGATGTGTGACTTCCTTAAGGAGATTCTTCCTGCTGGCCTAAATGCATTTTTAAGTCCTCAATTTGCTTCTTCATGACTCTGATCCCAGCTCTTAGCTTTGTATTGACCTTTCTGATGAATTGTGCTTCCTTTATTGCAGGGATAGTCTAGCTATGGAATTGAACATTAAAGTCGACCACTTCGGGTATTTGAAATGTTTTGTCCTCCCACCGAGCTTGCATTTGGTTAAAATAAGCTTCCTTGATTGCATGTTTTCTGGAGGCTTTCTTCAGTCTAGCAATTTCAAATTTTGCCAATTCCAACTTTCTTTTCAACTCTTCAACACTATCTTCTTCTTGAAGGATAACTGCTTTACCTTTATATTTTCCTTCATGAGACTGTGTTATCTCCTCTGTTTTATCTGCTCCTGGCAATATCTCCTGTATGTGTTTGAAATTCCTCGTTATGGGTCTTCTTGGCTTAAAGACAAATTTATCAACCGGATCATCGAACTTGAGCTTTTTCAAGGCTTTATTTTTCTTAGCCTTGTCTTTTCCTGACTCTATCACATCTGCTTGAACCAGGGGAGACTCTTCAATATCAATTGCCTGCAATATGTCGTTAAGACTTCCCTTTGAAACCGAGGTGTCTTCAGTCACCACTGCTTTGCCTTTTTCCTTAGATAATTGGCCTCTTGTCATTCTTCTCTGGACTGCTTCACCTGTGGGTGATTCATGTGCACCCTCTCTGATTTGAATTTTCTCTTTCTGGGATTTTTGGGGTGTACCTTGGATTATCAGTGGCTTGGTGGGTTCCTTTACCTGTTTCCTAGCCTTCACCTTTATAAACCTCCTGGATCTTGTCTCTGTCCGATGATCAATTGTTGCTGGCAAATCTTTTGCATTTTGACGACTAAGACCAGTCTCGTTTTTGAAACCAGACATGAAGATGAACGTGGGCCAATCTCTACCTACCTTCTCGAGTTCATGCAGAACAATCAAATTAACCAAGCCATGGTGGAACAATGAAGTCTCACAAGCCTCTTTCCTTAGCTGCACCTAGTCACACATTTTGCTTAGGCTACGAAATAAGTAGAAAGGTAAATCAATAGATGTCTTCCCTGTGAAATGCAACAGAAGTTTAAAATGATATGAATACACCTTATTATATCTCCCTTCACAGGTAATGTACCTATGTATGCAGGTAAGCAAATTGGCATACGAATCCTTGACATAACTTCTAGGAACAAACTTGTTTAAATATGAGTTAATGAACTCGTGCTTCAGAAATTCTTTGCATGGGGTCATATCAAATTTGAAATTCTTAAACCAACTTTCTTGCCCCCTTGGAATCTCCGTAACTGTGGATATTACGTCTGGTGAGACCTTCAGTTCAAGCATACCAACCTTTGAGTTCAGTCCTGTGAAATTCAAGGCAAATTCCTTGGTGACTTGTGCATGACCTCCCTGGAGTTTCTTGCAAAAATTCCAGCATCCATATTTCTTGAATGCATGCTCAACTTTTCTATTCTTCAAGGTTATGTCTAAACCTTCAGGTTCACTCCTCAAACACCTACCTGAACTGTGACCCCTTTCTCTCTGCAGACCCCTCCATGAATCTCCAACGGAATGATATGTTGATGACCGGCACTGTCTCAATCTTTGATCTATGCCTCGCTTGATAGTTGCCTCACTTAATAGCTTCCTCTCTTGATATGCAATGCATTCAAATTGAACGTTTGTAGATTTGTTCCTTATGCAATGAATACAATCATAATTAAGACTGTGAATACCTGGCTTTTCTTGGAACTTGCAATCCAAGTGTACCAGAGTACCTAGTGACTGTAATGATGGAGATAAGCGGTTGGACATGATATGTGGAGTGTATAAGCTGAAAGTGGATGATGCAACCATAACTGAACTTGACAGATTTGACAGTTAGGAAAAGGTTGCTATGGATTGCATGAATCTCCGATTTCATAGTGCAGCCAGTGTAAAATCTGGATTATGTGCTACGAAATCACCTAAAACATGTTGCACTGCGAAAACACCTAAAACTGATTTATGTGGTACGAGATCACCTAAAGCGTTTTGTAGCACATAATAACCTTTGAAAAAAAATAACACATGGAAATTGTGTGAGTTATGAGACCAGTGATGAATGATAATGCATAGTTGACCTCTATTTAAGTATACCATCACGACTCCTAAGACTTAGACTCTAAGGCAAACAAAAAATCAAACCTAGACTAGCACCGAACCTTTACCATCAAACTAA
Organism: Pinus taeda; assembly: GCA_000404065.3. Classification (NCBI taxonomy): domain Eukaryota; kingdom Viridiplantae; phylum Streptophyta; class Pinopsida; order Pinales; family Pinaceae; genus Pinus; species Pinus taeda. The sequence continues at coordinate 63,343 of APFE030918799.1, forward strand.
TGTGAGTAGTTTGGGAATTAGAATTTCTTCAGTAGTTTTTTAGCGCGCTACGAAACTGCTGTGTAATCACCAAAACACAGCCAAATATCAAAAATTTGCTATCTTGAGCTTCTTTATATTCAAACATTCTTTTCAACTTCTCCAAAGCTTTTCAAAACTGAGTGGAATGTATGGTTCTTTAAGGAAAATTATAACAAGAAAAAACCATCAAAATTTGGAACATAACCTTATTTGATGTGTGACTTCCTTAACAAGATTCTTCCTGCTGGCCTAACTGCATTTTTAAGTCCTCAATTTGCTTCTTCATGACTCTAATCCCAGCTCTTAGCTTTGTATTGACCTTTCTGATGAATTGTGCTTCCTTTATTGCAGGGACAGTCCAACTACAGAATTGAACATTAAAATTGACCACTTCGGGTATTTGAAATGTTTTGTCCTCCCACCGAGCTTGCATTTGGTTAAAATAAGCTTCCTTGATTGCATGTTTTCTGGAGGCTTTCTTCAGTCTAGCAATTTCAAAGTTTGCCAATTCCAACTTTCTTTTCAACTCTTCAACACTATCTTCTTCTTGAAGGGTAACTGCTTTACCTTTATCTTTTCCTTCATGAGACTGTGTTATCTCCTCTGTTTCATCTGCTCCTGGCAGGATCTCCTGTATGTGTTTGAAATTCCTCGTTATGGGTCTTCTTGGCTTAAAGACAAATTTATCAACCGGATCATCGAACTTGAGCTTTTTCGAGGCTTTATTTCTCTTAGCCTTGTCTTTTCCTGACTCTATTACATCTACTTGAACCAGGGGAGACTCTTCAATATCAATTGCCTGCAATATGTCATTAAGACTTCCCTTTGAAACCGGGGTGTCTTTAGTCACCACTACTTTGCCTTTTTCCTTAGATAATTGGCCTCTTTTCATTCTTCTCTGGACTACTTCACCTGTGGGTGATTCATGTGCACCCTCTCTGATTTGAATTTTCTCTTTCTGGGATTTTTGGGGTGTATCTTGGATTATCAGTGGCTTGGTGGGTTCCTTTACCTGTTTCCTAGCCTTCACCTTTATAAACCTCCTAGATCTTGTTTCTGCCTGATGATCAATTGTTGCTAGCAAATCTTTTGCATTTTGAGGGCTAAGATCAGTCTCGTTTTTGAAACCAGACATGAAGATGAACGTGGGCTAGTCTCTACCTACCTTCTGGAGTTCATGCAGAACAATCAACTTAACCAAGCCATGGTGGAACAATGAAGTCTCACAAGCCTCTTTCCTTAGCTGCACCTTGTCACACATTTTGCTTAGGCTACAAAATAAGTAGAAACGTAAATCAATAGATGTATTCCCTATGAAATGCAATAGAAGTTTAAAATGATATGAATGCACCTTATTATATCTCCCTTCACAGGTAAGGTACCTCTGTATGCAGGTAAGCAAATTGGCATATGAATCCTTGACATAACTTCTAGGAACATACTTGTTTAAATCTGAGTTAACGAACTCGTGCTTCAGAAATTCTTTGCATGGGGTCATATCAAATTTGAAATTCTTAGACCAGCTTTCTTTCCCCCTTGGAATCTCCTTAACTGTGGATATTACATCTGGTGAGACCTGTAGTTCAAGCATACCAACCTTTGAGTTCAGTCCTGTGAAATTCAAGGGAAATTCCTTGGTGACTTGTGCATGACCTCCCTAGAGTTTCTTGCAAAACTTCTAGCGTCCAGCTTGCTTGAATGCATGCTCAACTTCTCTGTTCTTCAAGGTTATGTCTAAATCTTCAGGTTCACTCCTAAAACACCTGCTTGACCTGTGACCCTTTCTCTCTGTAGACCCCTCCATGAATCTCCAGCGGAATGATATGTTTGATGACCGACACTATCTCAATCTTTGATCTCTGCCTCGCTTGATAGCTACCTCACTTGATAGCTGCCTTGCTTGATATGCAATGCATTCAAATTGAACGTTTGTAGATTTGTTCCTTATGCAATGAATACAATCATAATGAAGACTGTGAATACCTGGCTTTTCTTGGAACTTGCAATTCGAGTCTACCAGAGTACCTAGCAACTGTAATGATGGAGATAAGTGGTTGGACATGATATGTGGAGTGTATAAGCTGACAATGGATGATGCAACCATAACTGAACTTGACAGATTTGACAATTAGGAAATATTTGCTACAGATTGCATGAATCTCCGATTTCGTAGCGCAGCCAGTGTAAAATTTGGATTATGCACTACGAAATGACCTAAAACATGTTGTGGAGCGAAAACACCTAAAACTGATTTATGTGCTACGAAATCACCTAAAGAGCTTTGTAGCACATAATAACCTTTGAACAAAACTGACACATGGAAATTGTATGAGTTATGAGATTAGTGATGAATGAGAATGCATAGTTGACCTCTATTTAAGTATACCATCACGACTCCTAAGACTCAGACTCTAAGGCAAACAAAAAATCAAACCTAGACTAGCATCGAACCTTTACCATCAAACTAATGTGAGCAGTTTGGGAATTAGAATTCTTAAGTGATAACACAACCGACACTCGATCCGTTGTAATTCCCTGTTCACTCTCACACAATCTCCTCTTTCTTTCTCACTCAAAATACTGATCTACATAGACAAAATATAATTCCCTCATATATAGCGAGGGGTTTTCTTCTAGGGCAAAAAACCCTAAATTAAACATAACTTCTACCGTCAGATTTCTGCCTAATGAATGACCCAGATTGACTACGAAATTACAACATTTTACAAGGAAATTTTACATCTATTTTTAGCTTTGGGGCCGCTTCTCCCAATCCCCCACTAGGGGGGGGGGGGTTTCCTAAAGATCGTTGCCCCACCCCCCCCCCTTGGACCCCCCTTATAGCAAAAATATTACGGGCGGCGTTGCCGCTACATTACGAACTGGGGTCCAATGCGGTGATACCTATGAATAAAGAAGATAATCAAGCTCCACACCCAACAATCTCCCACTCGGAGACTAATTATAGCAACTCCACCACTACTTCATTTGCTAGAAAATGACTCCACTTTGGACCTCGATGTTTCTCATCTTCTTCATCATACTTGGACACCAATTGAAACTTAGCAGAATCTCAGTTTCTCCCTAGTTACAACTTTTATTAACATATATGCAGGATTCTGGCTAGTGTGTATCTTTTCTAGCTTCAACTGGCCATCTTCCAGCACTGGCCGTATGAAATGGTACTTGAGTTGTATATTTTTAGTCTTGGAATGAAATGCAGAGTTCTTTGCAATATGTATGACACTCTGGCTGTCACTGTATAACCTGCCCAACTCCTGCTTCTTACCTAATTCATCCAGAAACCTTTGTAACTAAATCATTTATTTAGTAGCCTTTGTAGCAACAACATACTCTACTTTCGTTGTTGAGAGTGCAACAAAAATTTGCAGTTTTGAAACCCAACTAACATATGTTCCACCTACAGTCAGCACATACCCTATGGTGCTCCTCCTATTATCTCTATCACCCACCATATCTACATCAACATATCCCTGTATAGCAATGTTTGAACCACCAAAGCATAATGCTTGATTTGTGGTACCTCTCAAATACCTGAGAATCCACTTCACTACCATCCAATGTTCTTTTCCTAGATTGTTCATGTACCTTCTTACAACTCCCATTGCATTTGCAATATCAGGCCTTGTGTAGACCATTGCATACATTAAGCTTCCAACTGCTGATGCATATGGAACTTTAGACATATAAGCCATTTCTTCTTGAGTCTTGGGACACACCTCCTTACTTGGTTTGAAATGGCTAGCCAAAAGTATACTAATAGATTTTTCATTCTGCATATTAAATCTTTTCAACACCTTTTCTATGTACTCACTCTAAGACAATGTTAATTTTCGATTCTCCCTATCTCTAGTTATTCTCATACCAAGGATTTGTTTTGCATCACCCAAATCCTTCATTGCAAATGAGTTCGCCAATTTTCTTTTGAGCACATTTATTTCCTACATGTTAGAACCTGCAAAAAACATGTCATCTACATACAATAACAATATAATATAGCTGCCATCATTTTTCCTTTTGAGATAAACACAATGATCAGAGTGACATCTAGTATAATCTTGTTTAGACATAAACCTGTCAAATTTTAGATACCACTATCTTGGAGCCTGTGTTAATCCATACAAGCTCTTCTTCAACCTGCACACTAGTTTCTCCTTCTCTTTTACCTCATATCCTTGTGGCTTTTGCATATATATCTCTTCCTCCAAATCCCCATGGAGAAAATTTGTCTTTACATCTAATTGCTCAAGCTGCAAATCTTCAACTGCTACTAGGCTTAAAATAGTTCTGATTGAAGTCATTTTAACAATAGGAGAAAATATCTCATCAAAGTCTATACCCTTTTTTTGTGCAAACCCCTTCACCACAAGTCTAGCTTTATAGCTTTTCCTACCTCCATTTTCCTCCTTCAACCTGTAAACCCATTTATTGTGCAATGTTGTTTTACTTGTAGGAAACTTGACTAAGTCCCAAGTTTGGTTATGTGCTAAGGAGTCCATCTCTTCTTTCATGGCTTGCTCCCACTTCTTCCTGGTTTCTACCTGCACTGCTTCTTCATAACATTCTGGTTCACTAGAATCAGTCAACAATACATAATATAATGAAGGAGAGTATCATTTGGGGAGTCTACTTATCCTGGTAGATCTTATAACACCACTTTCAGGCATTTGAGGTGCTTTTTGCTGTTGTGGTTGTTGTTGTTGTTCTGGCTATTGATCATTATAATTTTCAGGCACCTTCACTTTTTCTATGATCTCATCAAGCACCGTGTATTCTCTATTTTCTTTTTCTTGTTTCTTTTCCTACATCTGATCCTTATAAAAAAACTTTTCATTGAATATGACATCTCTGCTCCTAATGATTTTGTGTTTTTCATAATCATAAAAGTGATAACCAAAATCATTAACACCATATCCAAAAAAGGTATATTTATTTGATTTTGCCTCAAGCTTTGTTCTATTTTCTTTATTAATGTAGACAAAGGCTTTACAACCAAAAGTCTTTAAAAATGAGTAGTTTACCTTTTTACCTGTCCATGCCTCCTTTGGAATATCACCATCCAAGGAACTTGAAGGCCCTCTATTTATTAGATAAACAACAATATATACAACATCTTCCCAAAATTTTAAAGACAATCCTACATGCAATCTCATGCACCTTGCACGCTCCATGATTGTCTTGTTCATCCTTTCCGACACACCATTTTCTTGTGGTGTTCTTGGAACTGTCTTCTCTCTGTGAATTTGATTCTTTGAACAGTACCTATCAAACTCTTTGCTAGAATATTCACCTCCATTGTCTGATTTGAGACACTTCAACCTTTTTCCTCTCTCATTTTCAACCAAAGCTTTCCATTTCTTGAAAAATATCAAATACATCAGATTTATTTCGAATACAATAAATCCAGGTTTTTCTGGTTGCATCATCAATAAAAGTAACATAATAATGAGAGCCATCGAGAGATGATACCTGAGAAGGTCCCCATACATCTGTATGCACAAGATCTAATTTTTCACTCTTCTTTTCTTTCCCAACTCTGAGCAATTTGACTCTCTTTTGTTTTCCATAAACACAATTCTCACAAAATTTTAAATCAACATGCTTCAAACTTGGCAACAAATTTCTTGAGTGAAGAATCTGCATCCCCTTCTCACTCATGTGCCCAAGCCTATGATGCCACAATGTCGTATCTGCTCCTGTAGAGGTTAAAGCATTAACATAATTAGAAATACCATTACATAAATACAATGTACCAACCTTTTATCCTTTTTCTATTACCACAGCTCCTTTAGTGACCTTCCAGGTTTTATCTGTAAAAGTAGTTACACAGCCTTCACCTCCCAACTTCCCTATTGAAATATGATTTTTCTTCAGATCTGGAACCTGCCTCACCTCCTTCAATACCCATTGATTTCCATTCTATTGTTTTATGAAAACTGTACCCATTCCAATGATTTTATAGGGTTTATCATCACCTAATCGAACCTATCCAAAATATTCTTGAACATAATCATGAAAATGTTTCCTATTAGGTGTGGCATGGAATGAGCCCCCTGAAACTACTGCCCAGGCATCAATAATATTTTCTAATGAAAGAATCAAATCAGCTTGCAACACATCACCTATTACATTCACTTCATGATAATTTTCTTGTTGTGCATGTCCTTCTTTTCCCTTCCGAGACTTGCAGTCTTTCTTCAGGTGTCCTTTCTTCCCACATTTCCATCACACTATCCACGATCTAGACTTGGATCTGCCTTTCCTTGACTTATTGTGATATCCTAGGCTCTTTCCTCTTTCCATTTTTCTTCCCCTAGTCTCTGCAGTCAAAGCATTACCTGATGTCTCACCAGAGCTTTTCTGTCGCATTTCCTTGCTAAGGATTGCACCGACAACATCATCAAACTTTAAAGTACTAGATCCAGAGACAGAGTTACTAATGGCCATAACTAAACCATTCCAACTTTCTAGCAATGAGCATAGAAATAATAGAGTCCTAACTTCATCATCAAAATTTACCCCTACAAAACTTAACTGGCTGGTGACTGTATTAAATTCATTTAAATGATCAACAACAGATCCACCTTCTGAAATCTTCATATTAAACAAACGCTTCATAAGAAATACCTTATTTGAGGCCGAGGGTTTTTCATATAGTTTGTCCAATGCCTTCATTAAACCCTCTATTGTCGTTTCCTTTGAACTATTAAATGCTACCGACGCTGCTAGGCACAACCATATTGTTCCAAGTGCCTTTCTTTCAAGAATATCCCATTCTATGTCTGTCATACTCGTCAGCTTCTTTGTCTTTCCACTCAATGTTTGGTATAGATCTTTTTGATATAGATAATCTTCCATCTGCATCTTCCATAGCTGGTAGTTTTGTCTGTTAAATGTTTCGACCCTAAACCTACCATCTTTTGCCATTTCTCCCACTCGAACCAAGAACCCTTCTCTCCTGCAAGTTTATCACCCAAATAGACCTCCAACTTTGATACCAATTGTTAGAAAATTATATATTACAGAGAAATGTAACATATAAAATATATTGCAGAAATATAAACACAAAAAATAGAGACACATATATACGTGGTTCACCCAATTTGGGCTACGTCCACGGAGGAACAACCAATCCTTCCTTTTATATTATCCAACAAACTAAAGAGATACAACCTACAACAGATCATTGTAATTTCCTCTTCGCTCTCACACAATCTCCTCTCTCTTTCTCACTCAGAATACTGATCTACATAGACACAATACAATTCCCTCATATATAGCGAGGGGTTGCCTTCTAGGGAAAAAAACCCTAAATTAAACATAACTTCTACTGTCAAAGTTATGCCTAATGAACAACGCAGACTGACTACAAAATTACAACATTTTACAAGGCAATTTTACATCTATTTTTAGCTTCGGGGCGTTTCCCCGATCCCCTGTCGGGGAGGGGCTCCTAAAGATAATTGCCACCCCCCTATACCCCCATTATAGTGCAAATATTATAGGCAGTGTTTCCACCACTTTACGAACTGGGGTCTAATGTGGTGATACCTTTGAATAAAGAAGATAATCAGGCTCCACACATGATATAGAACCTTCAAGGGCCAACCAACCCTTCAGGAAACTTGACATTTCATGGATCTAGACCCCAAATCACTCCCATGACAAGGAATGCATGCAACTGAGTCCTTCCAGTCACTCCCACAATAAGGGCATGTCAGTGATTGTGGACTTTTTTCAACTAGTTTTGAGCTAGGGACCCCAGATTCTGTGCCACTTTTTCAGGGCCAGGACTCAGGCCACTACCCAGAACTTCATGAAACCCCCAGAAATGATAAATAACATTGAACGAAAGGTAATAATATAAACACTTTATCAATGGCTTGACTAGACCCCTACTAGCCATGATAGGCATTTTGTCAAACATGTCACAACTATGCATTCTACAGGTCATAATAACATATTTGAGCATATGGGTCTCATACTTATCTGAGATTCATAAAGAAGCATTGTTTCCATATCACAATAGATGCATTATAATATATTAGGTCATATATTCATTGTACTTTCAACCACTAATCATAACATGATGGAAACCATAAATCATGTCATAAAACATACTCATAACCAACATAAAACCAACAAAAATACAAGGATATAATAACCATAAAATCCACATATAAGCTAATACATTTACACAATATATACCAAGTAGAATGAGATCTTATTAACGAATGCAAAATCCAACCAGATATGGGACTTCCATGAACCACCCGACCATAGATTCGCTGAAACAAATCTTTCTTTTAGCCAATCATCCACGTGCCATATTCCAAGCATGAATATGAGATGAAAAACCAAACCAAACTAGGTGTCCATAAGCTTTACCACAATCCTCACTAAATCACTAGGCCTTAAACAAGCATGGATGATGTCGGATTTCTCCACCTACCATGAGGAATTTTCCTATCTACTAGTCTCTAGGCTTTACCATATATCCCGCCATACAATGGTCAAGGATTCCCAGGTCTAATCAAGACTCCAACCTCCAGGATTTACCATGTATCCTGCCATTCACTAACCAAGGATGCCTAGACCTGATCGAGGCCAAAAACCTCTAGGATTGACAGTATATCCTTCCATACAACGGTCGAGGATTTAAAGGCCCACCAAGGCACACAAAATCTGGCTTTCTCGCAATCCTAGTCTGGTTCAGGGATTCCTAGGCCATGTGTTCTTTCTTTCAGAGACCATCTCACTCAGTTTTGAAACCATTTGACAATCCATATCAACCAAGTATAAGAGAACCCATCACACCATGGTTTTCTAGAAATGGAAAGGAAAGGTTAAATATCATTGTCACACCTGGAAGAATCCATGCTAATGACAGCAAGAGAACCAAATACACACATGAATGTGCCATGCATGTCAAATCTAGCAAGGAAATCATATATTCAAATCAATACCTGTAAGTAATCTTGTTGTAGTTGCTTGATCCTTCTCTTCCTTTCTTTATCTTTGCTTCCTCTTTGCCTTATTTTATTTCCTTAATACAAAGTTGAAGTGCTCCAAGAAAACTCTAAGTGTCCATGACTGTGAGAGGGAGAGAACATAGAGAGAGATCTCCAAAAATGAACTGACAAAAGGTTACCAACTAATCCTCAAAAGCCTTTTTTATTAATGAGGCCTCTATTTTACTCATTTTCCATTATTTTCCTCCTCACATGCAACTTGTGACCTTTCACCTTCGTTTTCTCCTATTTCCATTATTTTCATAAATAAAATGCAAATTAATGCCTCTTTCCTTTTCAAAGCTTTTTCCATTGCCTTTGCCAATTACCTTTAGCCATAATAAATTGAAATGAACACCCACTAGGATGTTTTACCCAACATTCACCTTGGAATATGTGTCCCATGACCTTGGTCTTATTTTACATTAATTAACTTTATTACATGGATTTTTGACCAGGGTTGTTACAAAACCCTCCCCATTGGGGGAACACCATCCTCGATATTCAATGAAACCTATGACTAGTAAAACTATTGAAAAGAAAAACATACTTCCCATGGTGCTTTATAACTGAGCTCATTGCAGTGTTTACAATAAACAACCTGCTGAAAACATGACAATCATACTGTTTACTGGAGCTTTATAACACAACTCATTATAGTATTTATAATAACAACCACATATACTTATGCACATTTTCTCCAACCTAAAAATAACCATACTGTCTATGGAGCTTTATAAATCCAAGTCGATACAATATTTACAATGATATACACATGTACATATATGCACATTTTCTCTAACCAACAAATAAAAAGATACAATGGTTGCATCCACAACAAGGAAATCTAGAGGCTCACACCTCCGCCCTCAAAAGTAGTACCAGGATTCACCTCCTTCCCAGGAAGTCCAGAATCCACTGTTAAATTCAAATCTACATCGAATATCCAACACCAAAATCCTATGCCACTTGTTCTCTTAGTGAACAATTACTGTCTCATAGTTCCAAGGCACACTCCCAAAGTGCATCTAATTCCATATGGAAATGTTAATGACTAAAAAAGAATTTATTTACCAACCTTCCCTTCTCTACTACAAAGTCCCTCGGGCAATCCATTCACTCCCTTCCTTGCAGTCACTCACCTTCCACGTTCCCTGACATCCCTTATCTCGGGCGATCCATCCCTTGGAAATGCATCCTCACATCAGAATGTCAACAACCAAGGCATAATGCTACCTCAAAACCATCATACCAGTCATAGCATGCTCATGGAAATCAACTGACACTATTGGGTACTAGTGTCCCACAATGTCCCTATTCCTAAAGTTCTTTACTAGCTTATTGCAATCTATTCCAATTCATTTCCTTCTACTAATTATTGCAGTAAGTTTCAACCACCCAATTGGGCGTGTTCATGCATTCTTGTACCAAGCACATAATTTCCATTAGATTCAAAATGAAATGAAATAAATTCACAATGTAACTCATTGGTAGCTTGTCAACAAGGTACACATACAATTATGTCTACTTCTTGTCACAACAAGTCTAACTAGTTATTGACCAAATCATCATATATAAACATATAACATCTGGTTACTCAAAATGCAACCATCATAAATTAGAATCATAAATCACATCCAATAGATCACATGCATAATAAAACTGAAATAAAATACTGATACTTATCCTTTAATCGGTCCTTTTCTTCTTCCTTTATCCTTTGTCCTTTTCATATAGACATTGAATTGGTTGCCACACCCAGCAAACACCCATTGTCTTTTTATTTTCTTCAATCACATACACATACACAATGTACATCACAACACATAATTCACACATAGCGTATGACACTACACAATACAAACACCTACATCTGATATGCATCACGAAACATACACCTACACCCGGTGTACAACACAACACACTACATACTCCTACATTCGATGTACAACACAATACACATATGTAGTACCACATGTACATAACACAACATGTTTGACAAGAGCACAATACCACATGTACAACATGTACACAGTACCACTTATACACAACACCACCTACACAACGTGTACACAAGATCACATGTACAAGAGACCACTTGCAGAATGTGTACACAACGCCACATGTACACTATACCACCTGTACAATATGTACACAACACGACATGTACACAACACCACATACATGACATGTACATGAAACCACATAAACATAGCACCACATGCATGACATATACACAACACCACCTACACACAACGCCACATGTACAACATGTACACAACAACACATGCACATAACACCACATGTACATTCATGCATACAATACCATATGTACATAGTACCACATGTACATTAATGCATACAATACCATATGTACATAGTACCACATGTACAACATCCACACAACATCATATGTACATTCACTACATATACAACATGTACATAGAACCGTATGTACACACCACCGCATATGTAACATGCGCACAACACCATATGCACACAACATCGCATATCCATCATGTACATAACACCATCTACACCCAACACTTCATATGCAATATATACACAACACCAATACGGCACATCCAAAGACCACACTGTCCTTACCAAGCAACCTTGTTTCTAGTATCTTATACATGCTTGTCCTAGCATGTCGCAGGTCACACTGATTTCACTCTGTTGATGTATCCCTCAACATATCATGTCCATAACATAAACATAGACATAATACAAGCATATAATATCAATTCATATCCACATGATACTGACCTTGTAGATATGTTAGGGCTACTCTAACCACTTGATTCCTCATAAACCAGGAACTATTCATGCCATTCGCCTGCATAAGCAATCATTCCTCCACAAGAGTGATTCGCGATGACCCTGTCAGACAACAACATACATACATAGATACATATAAACATCAACATAAAACAATCATGATCCCTAACAACCCTGTCAGACAACTGCATAAATACACACACACACATATATACATGTGAACGCTAACACAAAACAATCCTAATTACCTCGTCAGTTAATGATATACATGCATACACACATACATACATACATATATGAATATATAAACACCAACATAATCATTGTCACAACAAAATTACCAGATATCATAAGGTAAGGTTAAGATAAATCCCTTTATCCATGCACAACATTGAGAACAACAGTTCCCAACTTAGCCAAGGCATCTGACACCTCAAGTCCATTTACTTTACTTTTCCTGATTATTTTTCACATAAATGTCCTATCACCATCCATTTACATCAATGGACCCAACCAATCCAACTAGTTGTCATACTCTTGCCTTCAACTACCCTTATACATGCACCGAGCTTCATCTAGGCCTTACATCACCTCTTGGGTTTCATTCAGATCTTCTTGAGCTCCACTAACTTCCTCCTTCCCAACCAATTCCGAAGACCCTAAAAACGTAAAGGAAAGAACAACAAACAAACAAGAAGAAAACCATGAAACACTAATAGAAACATGACACCACAAACAAAGTGGCAAGGCCTTGCATCAAACACAATCAAAACAAATAAATCAAGCTCATACAAATTAAAAAATAATGAAGGCACAAAACTCCCAACAAACATGATGAATCAACCCCATGGGTTCCTAATGCCTCCAAGGGAAATTCAGCCTGATCCTTATTGAATATTTCATGGCAGAATCTTTTTCCATGCAATCCCTACATCATACTTCCATAAATACATAATTATCACTGCATAAATAAACATAATAATATATCGGTTATCTTACCTTGTTCCCCAACATGTTGAATTATAACTGAAATCATACATATATCATCTCTCAAGGGACTCCATTCCAATCACGAATCCATCCATATCTGAAAAACCAGCTTAATATATCTATCAAATACATGTTTAGGAATATAACATATATCCACATAATGTCAGAAAAATATAGTTTAATAAGACTTCATGTAATCAAAGAATTAAGGTAGTTAATCCATTGAGAAATCAATATTGTTTGGTGTCAACTTGGGGGCCTTCTCCTTCTTCTCGGCCAGTGATGGGCCCTGCTCTCTTTTCCAGTGGGAATGCCTATTTCGTAAGATGGGGCGGTAGTTGTTGGGAACGCCTTTATTGGAAGATGTATCGGTTTATAAGGTTGCATTATATATGGTATTCACCACTGGGCTCAGCAACTTATTCAGGTGAATTAGAAGTAAGAGATCGTGCATTGTTTCCAAAATATCCAAGAAGAAATGCTCCAACGTTTTCAAAAACATCCAAGAAGGCCTCTCCACCTGGATTGAGTGGATCGACTGATCAACTATCGGCTATCAGCTGACCCTATGGAACCACTGTCTATGGCAACCAGCTCTTGTCAATGACCACTTCCTTATGGGTGACCACTGCTGGATATCAGCGACCTCCTAATCGGTTCACAAATAGATAAGGCATCGACACTTGGATCAACTAGCGGCTCTCAGCAATGCCCTTCTGTCTATTCAACTATGATTGATCGGCTATGATCGGCTGTCAACTACCTTCCTTCTATCTATTCATTTGGAAATAAAGTTTCCAAACATATTTGAAGGAATTCTCACCCAATTTCTTTCTTTTACCTTTACCTTGCTACAACTGAGTCTTACTATGTGTTGTCACATCACCCAACAGATAGTTATATAAATAAATAAGCTATTACTTTGTCATGTTAATACCAAGAATGTTTCCTTGCAACTATTTACACATGTCAGCCATATGTTCTAAGGATTAAAACATCATGTCTATTAATTGAAATCAACCTTTTCCAAGACTAAAAACCATTTCATAATCAACTAACAATCATTAATCATACTACTACAACTAGCACCTTCTTACACTCAAGCGCATATCATTTGTCTCAGCACATATGTGTTAGGACAACCGTCTTAAAACAAGATCATTCCTTCATTCAATATCATAAACACATACTCATATCATGCAAGTAATCAAACATTTAAACAACTTGAAAACATACCATGTTAAATAAATCAACAAGATGACATATTCAAACACTCTAACACCAAATTGATGACATAATCAAACTCATACCTAATGTATCTCAAGGGAGCCTATCTTGTATTCATAATAAATCTAGTTTAGCATGATATAAATTCACAACACATGAAATTAAAGATAAAAAAGGTCATGATATCCATAACAGTAACTAGCTAACATGTTCAACTCATAAGCTCATAAAACATTGCCATTCATGCATAACAATCACATATGCACAATTAGTCTAGATTAGTATGACATAATATCACATTATATTTACCTTAATGTAATATATATATAGATAACATAAAGAACTTAACACAATATCCAAACTCGTCATGCATATGACCACATTTCATACAACAAAAAGTTATTATCATTCATGACTATCCAATGCATATGCATATAACCACACTGATTAACTAACATATATCATACATGTAACTGAAACAACCATAGACTGACAGACATGTACATGACCTTAATGCTTATAACAACCATTAACCAACATACCTGCATACCTACAATACAAACTTGTAAGATGATCTGCTCTTACCCCGAGGTCTAGTGTTGCAACCTTTCTTTGATGATATGCATCTCTTGCTCTATCTCAACTAGAAAATTAGCATCATAACAACCAAAAAAATCATGATGACCTAAAATTCCTACAATCACCTCATGAACGACAACTATAACAATTATAATGCATGCATAACAACATATAAACACCGACATGCATAACAAATTCATATACAACTGACATGTATTCATGACTAAATCATCCCAACAACAAAATCATCAACTCCTACATGGAAACACAACTGTAACAATGACCACTACCATGCATACATAAAAAGCACACATAGAACCTACATGCATGCATGAAAAACACATTTTGCCTATCCAGTCCAAGCATTGAACCATGATCTGATACCAATTTGTAATACCCTCCTCCCACATTTACCCAAGTTAATCGGTCTATTGGGGTAAACATGTGACAAGAGGATACTATGATTTGATTCAACTACCCATGTATAGTTAAGGAAGTGGAACTAACGAAAATAAACTAATCTGACCTTCCACACATGATATTGAACCTTCAGGATCCATTAACCAACCCTTCTAGGTGACCAACCCCTAAGGAAAATTGACATTTCATTGATCTAGACCCCCAACCACTCCCATGAAAATCCATGCATGCGACTGAGGCCTTCTAGCTGCTCCCACAGCAAGGGCATGCTAATGATTGTGGACTTTTTCATCTAGTTCTAAGCTAGTGACCCTAGATTTTGTGCCACTTTTTCAGGGCCAAGACTTAGGCCACTGTCCATAACTTCATGAAACCCTCATAAATGATAAATAACATTGGAGAAAAGGTACTAATGCAAACACTTGAACATTAATTTGGAATCATGAACCTCAAAATTCTCACTTCACTAATGGGGTCCACACCATATAAAATTCTATCTAAATGATTCGACATTTGAGGTTCATGAAATTGAATCCTTTGTCAAAGGCCCAAATTTCTACTACACCCAAATATATTTCTTCTATGTGAAACTGCGAGTTTAATTTTAAACTCTAGAGCTTCATATTAAACATGTGATCCTAGGAAACTTCAAATGAATATTTAAAGCCAAGATCAGGCTTCCTTACACATAGAGTAAATTTATTAGTCGGTAATTGAATAACAACAAAGTTTGATAACATAGAAGCACAACAAAATACACAATTTTGATAATTTAATTAAAGAAGGATTACAAAACCAAAATTAGACGCAGTCTCCTTCTTAGGCTCGCTCTTCCTCTCTCTCCTCTTATCTCATCACAATTTCTATAATTTCTACCCTTTTTAAAATACTTCCATTACATGAAAAATAAACTTTCGTAACAAAACTTTAGCAAATTAAATATATTGCTCACAACTCCCTTTTTTTGCTAATTATATCCCTCTTTTTAGCAACTAAATGACACTTGGTCTAACTTCCTTACAATACATATTCCTTTTAGACTTCATTTAAAAATATTACAAATTAAATACAAACTTAAGTGAATCAACTCCCTTTGGTAAATGGGTTTGACCTAATGAGGTCAAAATGGGGTTTTACTAGAAGACACTCTTGCATCACAAACGCCCCTTAAAATCCTTCCTTTTAGAGTACATTTAGAAAATATTACAAATTAAATACAAACTTAAGTGAACCAACTCCCTTTGGTAAAAGAGTTTCAAGGAAAATTTTAGGGGCTAATATTCGCAGGTGGGCTAATTTTCCATGCTTTTTTGAAGAAAAAAGATTCACCAATTTCCATTTTTCCTAAAAGTGATTCTGCCACATTTTATAGTATAAAATTATTTTACCTTAAAAATCGCCAAAATTTTATATATACCAATACAAAATCATTAGAAATCCAAATATTTTAACAAAAATATTGCCAAACATTTTACAATTTTCATATTAAGGACTAGTAAGATTCGCCAAGGTTTATAAAGTTTAATATAAAATTCCATCCTTAAAAATTTGCCATTGAATTTGACCTAATGAGGTCAAAATGGGGGTTTACTAGAAGAGACTCTTGCATCACAAACGCCCCTTACAACCCTCTCAGGAATAAGGATCTCTGTTGGATACACTCTTCTACAATCTTTTGAAATATATTAAGTAAAATATTGTAATAGCCCTGGTGAAAATTCCATGTAATAAAAGTTAAAAATAATAACCACTGATCATGGGACACTTATTCCTACTAATGGGGATCACTTGTGATTGTTTATGGCTAAGGCTTTGGAAAGACAAAATGGAATTTTTGGCACATTTATTTATGAAAATAATGGAAATTAGGAGGAAAAGGAGGTGAAAGGTCGTTGGTTACATGTGAGGAGGAAATTGAAGGAAAATAATGGAAAATGAAGAAAACATAGGCCTTGTTCATAAAAAGGCTTTTGAGTATCAGTTGGTAACCTTTTGTCAGTTCAGTTTTGGAGCTCTCTCATTATTCTCTCTCTCTCTCATACTCTTGGAGACTTAGAGTTTTCTTGAAGCACTATTGGTGGGTGTGGCATACTTGGATTCTTGGAGCAAGAAGGCAAAGGAAGAGCTGGAAAGAGCAGGAAGGCATTGAGATCAGCAACTACATCAGATTTTCTTGCAAGTACTGAGTTACATGTATGATTTATTCACTAGTTTTCGCATGCATGGCATATGAATGTGGTTTGTTGGTTGTGATTTGTCATTAGCATGGAGCATTGCTGGGATTGACACTAGATTGCCTAACCTTTCCATTTCCCAGATAACCATGGTGATTGTGGGTTTACTTTCATTATTTGTTTTTTTGGTTGGTTATCATGTTTCCCTAGCTTGGGTTGAGTTAATAGTTCCTGGAGCCTTGGTTGGAAAAATTCTCTAGAGCCATGTAACAGCTTGGGTTGAGTTACTAGTCTCATATCCTTAGTTGGACAAACACTCTAGATCCTTGGTGGGTTGAGTTACTAGTCCTGCAGCCTTGTTGGAAAAATGAATTGGAGCCCGGTGGAAGTTGTGGGTTGAGTTACTAGTCCTGGAGCCTTGGTTGGAACAAACGCTCTAGAGCCCTGAATGGTTGGGATAGGGGTCGATATGATGATGGTTTTGTGATGTCTGATAGTGAGGTGGAATAACTATTTTATGGGTTGAGGTGGATGGCCTCTGGAAGCCTTGGATGAGTTTTGATTGATGTGTTCTAAGAGATCCCACATTCATGCTTGGAATATGGCTTGGGGGTGAATGGTTGAAGAGAGATTTGGCTCAACCATTCTATGATTAGGTGGAACGTGGAAGTCCCATCCCGAGTTTGGATTTTGCATCATTAATGAAAGGTTATTTCTCTTATATTTATACGAGTTTTTTTATGGATTATATGTGGTCTACATGATTGTACTTGCATGATTTTTTTTTTGCTATTATTCTAGTTATTTATGTGTTTTATGATATTAGTCATGTATGGATTTCACCATGTTTTTACTTGTGATTGAATGATCAATGAATCTATGACCGAATGGATGGAATGGCAATTGATGTGTTGATTCATCAATGGTTCTTAGAGATTCTAAGCTAAGTATGAGACCCCTATGCTCATAACTATTATTTACACCAGTAGTTTACATATTTATGACATGTTTGACGAAATGCCTGTCATGTCTAGTACGGGTCCAGTCAAGGTTTCATTCAATAATTTTCTTTAGTACTGTCATTTCCATGTTATTTTACTATTTGGAAGGTGTCATGAACTTCTAGGCAGTGACCTGGGCTCTGGGCCTAAAAAAGTGGCTCAAATCTTGGGGACACTAGCATAGCACTAACAAATTTAGTCTCTAGACACTGATAAGAAAGCTTGTGAGAGAGACTTTGGGTTTCTGTACATTGTCATACCTATAGCATGAGAGAAACTAAGGCTTAAGTTGTCCAAAAGTTTAGTGGGACCCAAGGGAAAGATGTTTTAAGTGTTGGATTGATTCCTGAGGGCCTTGAAGCTGATGTTGAATGTTTGTATGGTGTGTTTCCATTGGTTGCACTTCCTTAACATGAATTAGGAGGTCGAATCATATCATAGTGGCCTCTCATCGCATATTTACCCCAGTTGGTTGGTTGCTTGGGTAGATGTGAGAGGAGGGTGTTATAGAGTGTTATAAGAGCATGGTTCACCCCTCAGACTAGATGGGCTATGTGTTAGTCATGCATGCATGTCAGTTGCATGTGTGTCTCTCACACTTGCATTCCATGTGTTTATTTCATTTGCATGATGTGGATCATTGTTGTAGTGATGTTTTCATGTAGAGTTGACGTGTTTTAATGTGGGATGCATCATTATGAGTGTATGATTGGTTACATGTCAACTTATGTTGCTTAAATGTATCGTTATAGTATGTTTAGTTGAAATCTTTCTTGTTGGTTACATTCTTGTATGCTTAGTTGGATATATCATTCTTGCAGGTTTGATTTCAAGTATTGTTTGTTCATGCTTGATCATATGTGTTTATGCATATGTGTGGATGGTTATGCATCGCTTATGCATGCTCATGTTTGCATGTGGTCAAGTGTATAGTGACATAATGATGGTGGTTATCATGCATGAGGTCGTGGTATGTGTTGTTGTTGAGGTCATGCATTGACGACTAGACCCTAGCTAGAATGACGGTTGCATGGTCATATGCTTATGTTTTATGTTTATATATGTTGTCACGATTATGTTACACATGTATCACGCTGATTTGTTGATCTTGCAGAAAACGTATCCTCCCCAAGCTATACTAAGCTACGTTGGTTTATTGTGATTTGGTTTAGAAGAAATGATATACCTTGCAAGAAGAAATATCAAATGGCTAGCAAGATGGTTGACTACACAGACTCTCCCTATGAATTAAAAGAGTAGTTTGGTGTTAGGAACTCTTCCAATTTGGAAATTACACTGAGAATCTTAAAGGAAGAAATAAGGAGTTGTAAGGAAGATAATCACATAATCATGCAGGCACAGGAGAAACAAGCAGAGGTAAATGCAATGATACTTCAAATTTTATCAGATTTGCAACAACAGGGACTATGTCGGATCAGCTATGAGCAGGAGGATGGAACTTGTTAGTGCTCAAATCTGCCTTAGGCTGAAATAAGGCAAGACTGAAGGCCACATCAAACCACGCTCAGCCTCGTAGCTAGCCCTACGAGGATAGGAGAGGGCTCTCTCCGGGTCAAACTCGGCAAAAGATAATCGAAAAGGCTTGAGATGACTGAATTGGTGACTGATTTTAGGCTAGGTATTAAGTACACAGAATTTAGGATTGATTTTTTATGAATTTGTTGAAATCAAGGGAAAGGCAATTTTGGGTGCGGGGATGAGGCACAGTTTTTGCAGAGGTCCACTTGGGGCAAGATAGGCAATTGTTTTGATGCCTTAAAGCAAGTGAGATGGATAGATCAGACTGGTGAGAGGATAAGGAGAGCAAGGGGTCTCAAGGATTCTCCTTAAACTGAAGAAAACATAGAATATTAAACAAATTTAAAGGCAGAGCATGGAAGTTTCATGGATTCTACCTTAACACTTCATTTTCTTAATAAGAGAAGGTTCAATAAAGATAATGATGCACATACACAACTTACAAGTACTGAAAGAAACACACCATCAAGACATAAAGCCACATGGATCCCAAGTAGTGCTGCAAAACCCTGGTCTTTCCTTTGCCAAAAATGTTGTAAATATGTACAATATAGTTCCAAAACTATCCCAAGAGTCCAACCTCT
>APFE030918799.1:91673-151918 GCA_000404065.3 Pinus taeda
AAAGAGCTTAAAGGAGACTCATTTTTTGAGGAACGAGTGATAATTTTGGGTAGCAGCTGATTCCAGGTAAGGTTTGGAATTTTCCAATCATGGCAGTGTCACAAGGATGGCTAACAGAATCACTCGTCGCAGTTGTTCCTCAAAAGTGTAAACAATCAAATGGAGGTGTATGATCGGCTAAAATAGAGTGGAGGTGATGATGAGAACATGACCAAGGCTCAAAAGCTGATGATAATGCATTCACAATGGTTATTTACCGGAGATTGGTTCATTTTTCAGTGAACTTAGACTCTGGGAGAAACATTTTCTCCTTGCTTAGGTTTAATTTTTAACGAGCTTGAACTTGGCATAAAAACTGCTCATGATAATGGTCATTGATTATTCGATTCACCGTTAACACTTTGTTCCTTCAACTGTCGTACTACCTGTTCAATTGCTTCAACAAACCGATTAGAAATGAAAACACATGCTTGAAACATGAGTTAAAACACTAATACTTCACTCGAATCACGTGAAAAGTAATTTAAAAGTGGTTTTTACCCCTCATTTTACCATTTCATTTGAACTTGGGTTTGTTGGAGCTTTGGAGGTGTTTTCCCCCTTGGTTTTCACTAGCTGATTCCGGGAGATTCTGTGGACGATTCTCACTACCGCCTGGACTAGGTAGGAGCTAAACCTGAGCTCTTCAGTTGCATTCCTTCCTTTTTGAATTTTGAGCATGTTTCCCTGTTTTTCTGAGCCCCTGGGGTTTGAACAATTCACTCTGGCCCCATCGCACCCTTCCTATATCGAAAGGTGTGATGCATACTGGACTAGCCATTGGCCAGTTAGTATGCATCTCACCCACTACACTGATAGGGTGCGATGGGCGCAAGGAGGGAAACTTTTGCATTGTTTCTCATGGAATTTTTGCTTGTTTTTTGCCAAATCAGGACCCTGACTCTTCTCTTGTTTGTTTCTCAGATATTCATCGGAGAAAAATGGTTGTTACATGGCGAGAACGTGACCATGAAGAAGAGGACATGGTTTCCTTACATGATCTGGGTACAGTAACTGTACTGCGGAACAATGGTTTGCTCAAGTTTTTCCGCATCTCTAGCATGAGGAAACAAATCAGCTTGTTGCAATATTTTCTCGATGCATGGGATCCTACCAACCAGGTGTTCTAGATCAGAGGCAAATCCATCCCCTTGATTGTCATGGACATCTATTTTTTGACCGGTTTATCGAGGCGGGGTACCCCTCTCTCATTATCAAGTTCCACTTGTGGGGGCGAATGCATGAGGGATTACATTCGTCGATACTGTAGAGAAGGATCTTAGCCGAGTAGGGACAACAAGATCAATATCCGAGATGTCACTGATTGGTCCTTGAGGACCATTCTGTTCACTTTTGCTAGACTGGCTGGTAGTGCGGCTCTCCACTTGGCTAACAGGTCCTATATGAAATATGCCTTGGAATGCCTCGAACCAAAGGTGTTCAACTGGTGTGACGCATTACTCCCTGTGATAAAATAACAACTGACCAAGGTGAAAAATGGAAGATCCAAGAATTTTGGCTATGGTTCTATTTTGACCGCTTTCACCTTCGAGAAGATCCCACTGATGCAGCCACAATATATTTCACTTGATTTTCCTCCACCGACCGAGCCACGGATGCAGATATGGGTTGACCTTATGGCCCAACATGCTGGTCAGTCCTAGCTTTATTTCTCTGATGCCTTCTTCAAGTGGTTCAACCGTTAGGAGATGGTTTATGCCGAGTATCCATAAGCGGGTATGGATATCCTGGGGTGACCTAGATTTGGTGCTACTGGCTAGTGAGCAGTGGGGTGTTATAGGTAAAATCTATGACCATATCTATGTTCAATGTTTTTATAATGTTCTTATGCTTTCTTTTATCAAGGCTAATCAAAACTCATGTGCTGATACAGATATCAGACCAGTGCGACCAGCAGTCTGCCTGAGAGCACCAACTGTCGTTCCAACAGGAGAGGCTGTGGGGAGGGCTATCCTTTGCGACCTGGATGTGGTCGAGACTCTTGCAGCATTGCAGGATCCAGTCAAGGGTCTCACTCTTGGTATTCCAGTCGTGAGGACCGATGAGCTGCCTCTAAGGTTGTAGCGACATAATACTGGCGTGCCGAGTCGATGGACTAGGATGTTACACATGATTGCACAGGCGGTGACTTGTTATCACTAGCATCATTAGACTAGGGTGCCCCCTAGCATTTTGAGTTTTGGGTCATTTGACTGATTTTGTCTTGGTCACAGAACATTATATATAAACCATAAACAGTTATATATATATATAGATTTTTTATTTTTGGAGCTTTATTTTGGTTAAGTTACATGATCCTGATGCAAATATTGATGAAATGATTCTTTTTATAAATGTCGCAAATGTCTATCTAACACATAATTTGCCAATGAGTCTGTTAATGTGTTTAAGTTTCTAGAAATATGTTGATATTGAATAGAATCAAACTGTCTTTCCAAAATCTTGGCCCTTAGGAACATGCGATAGATAGCTGGATTCCATACGGAGTAGATACTAGTGAGCTGTAGAATGACGAGTGGTGAGTCTAGCCTAACGACGAGTGGGTGTATGCCATGCGCGGTGGCATCAGAGAGGAGTTCTATCAACATATTGTATTCAGCGATGTTGTTTGTTGACTGACCGATACATACCCCTTTGAAACTCACTAATTCGCAGCTCGGATCAAAGATAGCCCGGGCCGCAGAAGATAGGTTCCGCGAACTACGACTCACTCCGTTGGCATATCCAACAAATGATTCCAATAGGTTCAACATCTGCAACAAATGCAAAAGTGGATTATCTAACCAAAACAATTACCCTTAGCGAAAGCAAAAATGTAACAAAAGCATAGGGGTTACTATACTGAGTCAAGCATAGTAAATCTTAAGGTACAACCCATTGCGGGGTTGCGCCAGTGGAATCCCATCATAATCCACTAACGTGTAGGCTCCTTTTGCTAATACACACTTAAAAATATAGGGGCCCATCTATAAAGACTTGAACTTACTTGCTCCCAACTTATCGGACTCCTGGTCGTAAAGTAAGACCAAGTCACCTTCTGAGAAGACACAGGGTTTGATATTCTTGTCGAACTGCGCCTTGACTCATCTATTATGGGCTTTGTTAGCCAAGGTGGCATCATGACGAGTTTCATCCAATTAGATTAGTTCTAAGAGACGATCCTCCTATTCTGAAGTTCCGAGGAGAAGGTCGACTGCGAGCTTGAGGGACGAGATTTCGCACTGAACTGGTGAGATCGCTTCCAGGCCATACACCAGTTGAAAGGGTGTAAACCCAGTTGCATTCCTCACCGATGTCTGGTATGCCCACAAGGCCGAGTACAGGATCAGGTGCCAACTCCATTTATGGACTCCAATCATCCTTTGCAGCATGTGCTTCAGGACCTTGTTGATTGCCTCAACTTGTCTGTTAGCTTGCAGATAATACAGAGTAAAGTTGTCGTGGGACAGTCCTAATTTGGCAGCCAACTCAACCATCATGTGATTGTGAAAATGCGATCCATGATCTATGACTATGGCCTGTGGAACGCCGAATCTCGAGACTACATGATTGAAAAAGAAAAGGGTAGCTGTTTCACTGTTGTTTTTTAATGTAGGCTCACCTTGGCCCATTTGGTAAAATAGTCTACTGCGACTATGATATACCCATGCCCCACGGGCGAGTGGGGTTACATGTCATGAAATCTATGCCCCATTTGGTGAATGGCCCAATAGCAACTACTAGTTGCAAAGGTGCGGATGGTATTTTGGTTTTGTGATCGAAGATTTGACAGGCATAACAACTTTTGACTGCGATAATGCCATATTTGAACATTGTTGGCTAGAAGTATCAAGTATCTTGCTCGTAAAATATTTTGAGCCATAGCATAACCAGATTTATGCCCCTCAGACATGCCTAAATTAAAATCATTAAGGACTTTCTCGGCCTCCTCATGGGTGAGGCACCTCCACAGAACTATATCGATACCACGACAGTAAAGCATATCACCGACGATCATGTAGTCTTTTGCTTGGTATCGAATACGCCGTTGTTCTGAGCGAGAGGTGTTATACCTATATGTTTGGGTTTGGAGATAGATTATTATATCTCCATACCATGGATTGCTTGAAGATATCAGAAACAAAGATTCGTCCACGATTTCTTCTTCGGATGTTGCATCGTTGGACGGCAATGGGAGGTCACATAGTAACTCTATGAAAAATAGGGCTTTCTTCGATTTTGATTTTATGAATTCTAGATCAAACTCTTGTAAAATTGCTATCCATTTTGAATATTTGCCGCCCAGCAACTTTCGTGACAATATATAAGTCATGGGGTTGAAATCTGACAAAATGGTAGTTTTTCGAAATAGGACATAGTGTCGAAATCTCTGTATTGCTTGAACAATTGCGAGAGCTAGCTTTTCGACGTAGGAGTACTTAATTTCTGTATCATTTAAGTTTCAGCTTAAATAATAGATAGGATGTTCAATTCCATTGTCTACTTGAACTAAAACCATTGCTATGGTCGTATCTGCTGCAGCCAGATATAGGTTAAAGTCTTTTTGATAATCAAGAGCATACATTAATGATGCTTTTATTAGGGATTCCTTTAAAGCATCAAAGGAAGCTTACTTGACCTAATCCCAGATGAAGGGTACTTCTTTTTTCAACAAACGAGTATAACCTTTAGCAAGTTCGGCATAATTTGGAATGAACCTCCTCAAAGTTTTCTTTCCCTTGGAGTTTCTGAATCTGAAGCAAACTTGAAGGTGGAGGCAAATCAATTATTGCCTGAACCTTGCATGGGTCGAGACGAATTCCGTCCTTCGAGACCACAAAGCCAAGTAAACGACCATAACTAACACAAAACACACATTTGTGTGGATTGAGTCATATCTTGTAGTGTCAACAATGTAGAAATATCGCTCTCAAATGTTGCAGATGATCGGTCTGCTTTTGCGAATGAGTCGGAAGATCGTCGAGATGTGGTTGAACGATGTTCTTGATGTCATGGAAGGCATAATTCATTGCCCTCTGAAATGTTGCCCCTGCATTCTTTAAACCAAAGGGTAGCTTGCGGTATGCGAATGTGCCCCATGGAAAAATAAATGCAGTCTTTGATTGGTCCTGTGGGCGGATATTTATTTGATTATACCTGGAAAATCCATCCACAAATGAAAAGATTTCACATCCGGCGCATTCATCAATTATCTGGTCAATGAAGGGTGTAGGGTAGTTTTCCTTTGGACAATCTTGATTTACATCCTTATAATCAATGCACACTCTAATCATTCCTTGCTTTTTCATTACAGGAACAATATTCGATACCCAATCGGTTAGGGGAACCGGGTAAATAAAACCAGCATGGAGAAGTTTTTCAACTTCTGCCTTGATGGCAGCGGCTTTCTTGGGGTGCACCTACCGGGGCTGTTGTCGTACCATTTTGACATCTGGATACATCTTAATTTCGTGTTCAACTATGCTTGAGTCAATGCCTGGCATTTCATCATATGACCAAGCAAAGACATCTCTGAACTCACGAAAAAGAGCGTAATATATTTCTAGTTCTAAATAAGAACAAGATTTGCCGACATGAATATTCTGCACAACATCTGTTTTGGTCGAGATATTGATGGCGATAGTCTCTTCAATATTGGATAGGTTTCGCTCAGAATAAACCGTATTTACAGTATTTGATAGAAAATAAAAAACTGAGGGATGATCGAGGTAACTGGAACTATCTTCCTTACAATCCAGAAGATGGGAGTGATGGTGGTAATCTTCCCATGGTGCCTCGTCAATCATCATTGACCGAACAATTCCTTCGTCTGTAGAGTGTACTTGTGACCAAGGATCTGAGGGGGTGCCATATTCCTTAGACCTATCTATCCAAATGCTTGATGAGCGTTGATTTGGGTTTGCCTCCCATGCCGAAAACATTTATTGCTACAATATTTCTATTGGGCTTGGAGGCAATACCTATAGATGATCCATGCTAATATCGTTTTCGGAATTCTTTTGAATAGAAGATACCATATTGCAAGTTCCCACCATGGCCACTTTCACCAAATTGTTTGGAGGCGGTAGGGCAAAAGTCCCCATCAATGTAGGGTCTTTTAGTAGGCCTACTCCAATATTTTCAAGTGAATGAGGGCTTTCGTGGATCATTGGAATGCTTCCTGTAACTTGTGAACTGTTGGGGATAAATGTTTTTTGGTCGATGATTGTAATTCCTCCTTGGAAAGGAAATGCAATCTTCCTAAAGTAGGTCGACACAACGGCAGCCATAGCATATATCCAAGGCCTTCCCAGTAGGATGTTGTAATCGAGGTTTCCGTCAATAACTTCAACATCAATTTCTACTGTTTTGCCCCCCAGTTCGTCTTGCAAGTTACTTAAAATCCCGTATGGGGTGTATGTTCATCCATCAAATGCTTTTAATGTTGTTGATGATCACGACAAGGGTGGAGATCCTAAAGTTTTCCAGCAACTCATTGACATAATACATGTAGATGCTCCCTCATCAATAATTGTTCGATGAACATTTTTGTTGAGGGCTTTCACTTGAATAAGGAAATCTAGTTGAGCTGGTAACTGAGGGTCATATCCTTTATGATTAAAGGCCACAATATTGTAATCCGTTGGGTCAATCCCACCTATTGCTGATAATAAAGCTTGCTTTTGGGAGGGGAAATTTTGTGGTACCTCAAGTGTCGACATAGTGGACGGTGATTGGGACATATCCTCTACTATATTATAATGCTTTACTGCTCT
This sequence comes from Pinus taeda, assembly GCA_000404065.3. Taxonomy (NCBI): domain Eukaryota; kingdom Viridiplantae; phylum Streptophyta; class Pinopsida; order Pinales; family Pinaceae; genus Pinus; species Pinus taeda. The sequence goes on from APFE030918799.1 coordinate 98,489, forward strand.
GGCACGAGGATTAAATGTCGATTTGTGTACTACTCCCTTCGACGTCTTTATCGTTAGCTCAGGAATGATGGGTGGCACAACTTCGATTGAAGATGTTGTCGAACTACTAGGTTGATCATTAGCCTTGTTGTCTGACAACTATGGATTCTCGTAATATTTATTCCTTGTCGATATGAAAGCATCATTTTGCTGCTTCAAAACAGACAACATTAGCACTTGGGATGGGGAAGCATTGTCACTAGCAACCAAATTTGTTCCTGGATTTGGAAATGGATCAGTTAATACTGCCGAGGTTTTTGAACTCTTCAAGAATTTTCTAAGCTCAGCTTTATGTGGACAATCTTTCATCCAATGATCCTCATCACATATAAAGCATGAATGACTTGGTTTCCTATCTCCAGAAGGGTTTGCAAAAGATTTTTTTTGAGAATATTCTTCCTGTTTCTTCTTCTTCCCTTTCTTTTTCTTCTTGTCTCCTGGTTGCTTTGGTTCTTTGCCTTTGTTAGTCGACATAGCATTTACCTCTGAGGCAAGAAGTTCCTCATTTGCATTTTGACTTGAAACCGTACGAGCCTTCTTTGATGTAGCCTTTATGGTTTTCGTGCTATTAGTACCTATCATACCATCACTGGCATGAGATTCTTTGTTCGATTTAGGAGGGGGAGGAATGGAGAATTCCGGTCTAGGAGCATTAGGGTTTTTATCATAGAGCGTGCCAGACTGAGTATAGATCAAGTCTAGATATTGCGCACGAGCAATGACTTGCTCTTCAGTGACGAATCCTCCCTTTGCCACATATTCTATAATAGAAGGTAACAATGACTTAATAAACCATTCAGCTAGTAGCTGACCAGGAACATATGTTTTTACCATTCTACGACGACATCACCACTCATGAATATGATCGGATATGTGAGTGGTAGTCGCTTGTTTGAAATTGGTAAGAAGCTCTGTTCCCGTTTCATACCTTATGGGTAACTGAAAATGGGTTAAAAAGGTCATGGCTAGGGCTCTGAAGTTATTGAATAAAGCTCTAGGCAATTCGATATACAATTTTGCTGCTAGACCAGTTAACGTTCACTGAAAGAGGTGAAGCCTAATCAAATCATCGTTGAGAGTGTTGGATGAACACCACATATGAAAGGTCATCACATGATTCGACGGGTCTTCACCCAGATTTCCATTAAACTTAGGAATATCTGATCAAAGTTTATGTGGAATCGTCAACCACCAAGGGGCGTAAGAAATTGGATCGTTCGTTAGCCGATTTAGATCCGGTAACTCTAAAGTCACCACGAAGGGAAACTGTTGATTCAAGTTTGGTGAAGCATACCCAGGATAAGATGGGATTGCCTGAGCAGTTGGTCTTTGCATACTAGCATAATGCATTTGATGTTGATAACTTTGGTAAGGTTGATGGGCATAACCATTTTGATATGATTGATGTTGACCGTTTTGAATATACAGCTGACCATTACTTGCAAAGATTTGTTTCTCAGGTCCTCGGTAAGCTTGTTGGAATTGCGGTTGTTGATATTGTACCAGCCATGGTTGTGAAGACATGTGCTGTTGTCCAATACTGGCTGTTTGACCAGGATGAGGGGTAATGGTACCCGTTTGAGCCTAGGTCATTCCAGTCAAGGAACCACTAGTCGATGATTGCGGTTGCACCGCAGAGACAAGAGGCTGTTGTATTACGACTTGAGAAACTTCAGGTTGGCATACAATAGGCAACGCTTATACTTGCGACACCATAACAATAGCCGGCGTAGTGGGGATATTTGACACAGGTAGACTTTGTTGCATTGAGTATACAACTCTTGGTTGTTGAGGAAGTATTGGCACCCAACCGCTGGATGAAATTCTAGCATAACCCAAATTCTGTTGTGAACTCTTGTAGGGTTGTTCTCTCGGAGGAGACAATGAAAGGGTGTACTGCCCCCCATACGGTGGCAATCTAGTTCTCAAAGAAATGATTTGCCTTTGGGGACCAGACTGCCCAAATTGATACTATTGAAAAGGATCAATTTGTTGAGACTCAACATAAGAGATTCTAGATATTATTTTGGATGAACAAACGGGAACAGACTGTACTGTTGAAACAGCCCCTAGATGGACTCCATTTAGCGATTGAGAGCTAGTTGGGATAGATGGTACACCGACGAACATTGTTGGAGCAGTAGCAGGAGGTTCTGCCACTATTGTGTTAGATGACACAGTCCTAGATGTCGACAGTTGTTCAGACATATCTAGTCTATCCAAAAGATTTCCTAGCGATTCTATAGGAACTTACGATGATGGGAGACTAATTTCTGATGAAGAAGGATATAGGGTGATCCCAGCTCCAAAATGCGATGGAGTACTAGATGGAGGATCCTCCACAACCTCTTCTATAGCAATCACTCTAGGTGGAAGAGGTAGACCGTCAGGTCTGTAAAATATTTCTAGTGCCAAAGAAGGTATATATTCTACAGCGATAGATGTTTGGGGAATAACACCTTCTGAATCAACTGTAGATGGAGCTGGTTCAGGAATATAAGTGTTTACCATCACACTAGGATCAGTTCTAATGTCCTCTTGTGGCTTAGAAACTTCTTTTGTAGAGGCAAGGATACCAGAAATGGTTGGAGTAACCAGAGCCTCTGAGGATGTCGAAACACTTGTTCCAACCAAACTAGGGGACTTTGATCCGGTTAAACGAGTTTGCTTTGTCCGGAATAGTTTCATTTCTGGAGTCAAAGACGGTTGACTCGTAAGTCTCCGTGAATGACGGGGTTTCGATTGAATTTATTCCATGATTACGAATTACTCGCTCAACTAAAAATAAAGGGGGAAAGTGATTCCGAATTAAATGAATTTTAGACACTTTGACACAACTTTCTTTTCAATTTTTAAGAGTCGAGAAAGAGCAAAAGATGACTCTAGTCGCCTTCAGTTTTTAATGAGCCTGAAGTGACAAGTGCTCAGATGGAACTTTTCCTTTAAGGAGTCTAAAAAGGAACGAAAGAGACTACTCTGGAAATCCAGACAGAGGGATTACCAAACCAATCGCAAAACTGCAGAATACTTTTTACGGTACAACAGTCAATCTTCCCGAATGTTGTGTTCAGTGCATTGCAATCGATAGGGCGGCAGACACGGCTTCCTAAGGATAAAGGATATAGCCTATTGTGGTCTCCCAATATATACTCGATGGTACGTGGGAGCAACAAAGTCCATACTGGCACTTGTCATCTCAAAGAGGAGGAATCACCCAACCAACAATGAAAGCGGATAATTACCAGGCTTTACGATGCTGGAATACGTCTCTAGCCTAGACTTTCTAAATGTTATGCGTTAGGTTCCAAAGCATTTTTATGTTCATTGAATTTATTTTACAATTGATCTTTCTTAAGAAATTTTCCTTTCAAGTTCACCGCGTGATGTAGATATACAATTCCTAAAATGCAATCTAAGATGATAAACAATCGTTTAATCTTCTCTTTGCAATGAAAATCCTAGCTACTAAGGAAAGAGAAATGAGATTCTTTCAACATAGAGTAGAGAGTACACACTAGACGCACTGTCCTAAATCAAACCAAAAGGCAGTCTAAATGCAAATGCACATGCATGTATTTGTTTTTCACTTTCTTAATGTGTGAATGACATAAAGAATGTTGAGTACAAATCTGAATTATCTTTTCAAAGCAACAGTACTAACAAATTTCTCTTCAAAAACGAAAGGAAGATAATGACGACACTTTGTGATTTTGAATTGAGAACTTCTTTTGACACTTGAAAAACCACTAATTCAAATCAAATACAAGAGTAACAGTATAATCAACCATCAAGAACAATAGGATTCTTTTCTTTGACTGAAAACGACACTTGCGGCACTTCCAAATCAAAAGACGACAGTCCAATTACGCTACTTCTTTGTAAAAGGGAACTGTAAATGGCACATAATACATAAAAACATTCACAATTCTTTGTACAATTGAGGTAGAATAATGGAAAGGAAGGGAGTTTCCATAGTGGTATACTAATCACAGACAACAAAACTCCTTAATAGAGCTAAAGAGAGTGAAGAAAAACCAAAATCTGAAGGCAAAATTAGCCTTTTTTGATCATCGCACCTGTAACACATGGAAACGGGAATGCATCTCACCTACTGCACATGGGAGGTACGATGCATCGAGATTTCCTTGAAGAGAGGGTGCGATGGTATAGGGACAAGACTTTACTTGGATTTTGGTCACAGTTTGCAGCTCAGTTTAGGGATTTAGGCCAAGCAAATGATAGCCAATAAATAGAAATCACAGGGGCTGATATAATGAGGTTACTAGAGCCACCACCATGTAAATTAGGATGTTTTCAAATTGATTGTTTAGTTTATAAACAAAACCTGGAGATAGACTGAAGCACATTGATCTACTTTGCAGTTGCATAGTAAATGCAGTTTGAAGGCTAGTTGGCTTAACTTCAGGCTTCGTCTGTAGTTTATAAAGCAAATGAATATAGACAAGAAAATGAGCTATTCACTCCCCTGCAGAGTCGCCATTTTGTTATCAGGAAATCTAGTATCCACTCGGAGCTACTAGTCCCACTAAGATGGGTAGCTATCTTAGAAACAAAAAAACTAAAACTACTTTCGCTTTCCTTTATGAGAAGTAGATAAGAGGAGAACAAAGGATACCAACCTCAGTCTTGTTCTTGGTTCCTTGCTTGGTTCCTCTCCCTTCTGAAAGATCTTTACCACTTCCTTCCTTGCTTCAGAGAGCACATGTAGAGTCAAAGCAGCATAACACGATCGAAGTACAAAGATCAACAATCATAAACAATATAGGACCAGATATATATTGACCACACAAATGCATATATCATCAAACATACAAGAATGTGGAGGAAAACTTGAATAGCTTTATTAATAGAAAGAATAGCAAAGAGGATTACAACTCACTGATCTGACCTAGCATCATCATCCCAACATGAAAGCCCTTCTTCACCTCATGAAAAGCTTAGATCACCCAACACTATGATGTTCCACCAAGAAATCAACAACACTTCCTTACAAAATACAAGATTCCAACCTCTGGATCTCTATGATGAGGGATCCATATATAGATGTTTGCAGGGGGGTGAGTAAGCTTCTGGGATTTTGATTAGTGTCCTCTCTCTAATAGTTCTTGGTTCCACTTGGAGATTCATGATCTCTTACTCATTCTTGGGTGAATTTAGAGAGGCAAGTGTCATGGGAGAAGTTTCTGGAAGATTCCATGATCATCCACCTTGCAAAATGTCTCTGCCATTTGTCTACTCTTGCTCATCGCACCCTACAGAAGGGCTTTCCAGTATGCATCGCACTTTTTGCATTGAGCAAGTGAGATGCATTGCACCCTTAGCACTGAGCAGTCTGTATGGTCCAGTTTTGACCAGTTCTGAGCAGTTTTCCATGGAGAACTTCTGGGAGATGATGTAATCAACTGACCTTGTTCCTTTAGGGTGTGAAACAACACTTTTAGGGACTTAGAAGCCCTTGGTTTATGGACGTATATGATTGGGGTTGCAATGCCCAAAAATGTCTATAACATGGTGGACAAGCTATTATAGGAGGTTCATCAGGAACTTCTCACAGATTTCTTATCCTATTACATCATTACAAAGGAAAGGTAAGAAGTTTGAATGGGTAGAGGAGTCTGAGGCAAGTTTTGAGCAACTCAAATAGTTTTTCACACATGCACTAGTGTTAAAGATTGCAAACCCGAAGAAAGAATTTTTAGTATGCACAAATGCTTTCAAGAGAGGACTTGGTGGAGTCACTATGCAAGATGGACAGGTGGTATGCTATGAGTCATGGAAATTGAATGAGCATGAGAAGAACTATCCCACGCATGACCTTCAGATGGCAGTGATTATACATGCATTGAATATGTGGAGACATTATCTTTTGGGTAGGAGGTTCACATTGATGAGTGATCACAGTGGTTTGCGGTATCTATTTGACCAACAAAATCTGAATGGTAGGCAGGCTCGGAGGTTGGCTACGATTAGTGAGTTTGATTTTGAGATAAGATATATCAAAGGTAAAGAGAACAGAGTGGCAGATTCTCTTAGCAAGTGGATACAGGTAAATCAATTAGCATCTATGAGCTCCTATGGGACAGATATACATGATAGGATCTTGCAGACAGGTCAGCAAGATGTCAGATATATGGATATTGTGCATAGGTTACAGAAGAGTACTAGTACAGGTATAGGTGATAGTACAAGTATAGGTACAGGTGATGGTGATGGTGATGGTGATGGTACAAGTATAAGTGAAAGTATAGGGATAGGTATAGGTTCAGGTGCACATGATATGGATTATTGTCTTGCAACAGATGGATTGGTCAAGTTCCAAGACAGGATATATGTGTTAGATAGAAGTGAGCTCAATAAGGTGATCTTGAGGGAGCTTCATGAAAAACCTTATTCAAGTAACCCAATCTACCATAAGACACTAACAACAGTGAAGAGATTTTATTATTGGCTAAATTTGAAGAGGGATGTAGTAGAGTTTGTGGCTAGATGTTTTGATTATCAACAAGTGAAGGCAGAGTGTAAACATCTAGGTGGAATGCTACAACAAATTGTGATTCTAGAGTGGGAATGGGAATTCATTTCCATGGACTTCATCACAGGATTGTTGAAGACAGTGAGACATCATGATTCCATCATGGTTGTTGTGGAAATGTTGACAAAGGTTGCACATTTCATTCCAGTGAAATCTACATTATCAGCTAGTAATGAGCATAGGTATTCATCATAGATGTGATCAAATTGCATAGTGTTATCAAGAAGGTTGTGTTAGACAAGGATGCGAATTTCACTTCCAAATTTTAGAAGGCGTTATTTGCAGGTTTGGGCATAGAGTTGGCCTTTAGTATGACTTATCATTCGTAAATAGATGGACAGACTGAGAGGGTCAATAGGATATTGGAGGACATCTTGAGGATGTATGTGATGCATCAACAATGGAAGTGGGAGGAGTATCTTTCCTTGGTAGAGTTCGCATACAAAAACAGGTAATAGAAATATTTGAGAATGAGCTTGTTTGAGGCATTTTATGGGTAGAGTTGCAATACTCCTATTAGTTGGAGTGTTCCAGTTAATAGGGTACTTATTGGACCAGATATGTTAATAGACATGGAATAGGAAATGCAGGTAATCAAGAAATACATAAAGGCGGCACAAGATAGGCAGAAGAGCTATGCATATCAGAACAAGTTGTTCAAGTAGTTCTAGGTTGGAGAATAGGTGTACTTTCACATCAAGCCGAAGAAGAGCTCCTTGTGGATTGGATCGTGTGCCAAGCTGGCACCACAATTTTGTGGACCCTTAAGTATTATTAAGAGCATTGGACCAATAACCTATAGACTTGCACTACTTCTGACAGTGAAAGTACATGACTTTTTCAATGTATCATTGATTAAGAAGTATGTTAGTGATGTTGATCATGTGATTAACTGGTATGTATTGCAGGTGGAACCAGATGGAGAATTCCAACTAGAGCCTCAATGTATATTGCAGAAAAAGGTGCTCATGCTCTAGAACTAAGAAATGGAACAAGTTAAGGTGCAATGGAAGCACTTTTGGCCCGATGAAGCTACATGGGAGATGGTGGATCATATGCGGGCTATGTATCCTTCCTTATTTGCCGATTGAGGCAAAGCAATTTCAGCTTGGTGTTTTGGTATATTCTTGGTATATGTTTTGATATATTTTTTGGTCATGATAACTTATCCACATATGTATATGGATGTAAATAATGCCACAAGCTATGTTATAAAGCTCCCATAAGTTGTATGGGTGTCATGTCATTATGATGTTATGCTTGTTATGTTTCATGTTGGTTTGCTTCTCAACATGTTGATCATTGTAAATACTACAACGAGCTAAGTTATAAAGCTCCATCTTTAATATATTTTTCTTACAACAGTTTTGTGGTTCTATGTGTTGTTGAACACCAAGGACGGTTTTCCCCCAAGGGGGAGAATTCTGTTATAGCTATGGTGAAAATTCCATGTAATAAAAGTTAAAAATAATAACCACAGATGATGGGACACTTATTCCAAGTTGAATGTCGGGAAAAATCCTAGTGATGGGGATCACTTGTGATTATTTATGGCTAAGGAAATGGCTAAGGCCTTAGAAATGAAAAATGACATTTTTGGCACATTTATTTATGAAAATAATGGAAATTAGGAGGTAAAGGAGGTGAAAGGTCATAGGATGCATGTGAGGAGGAAATTGAAGGACAAAAATGGAAACTGAAGAAAATAGAGGCACCATTCTTAAAAAGGCTTATGAGGATCAGTTGTTAACCTTTTGTCAGTTCAGTTTTAGAGCTCTCTCATTATTCTCTCTCTCTCATACTCTTGGAGACTTAGAGTTTTCTTGGAGTACCCTTGGTGGGTGTGGCATACTTGTATTCTTGGATCAAGAAGGAAAATCAAGAGCATGAAAGCACAAGAAGGCATTGGGATAAACAACTACATCATATTTTCTTGCAGATACCGAGCTGCATGTATAATTTCTTCACTAGTTTTTGCATGCATGGCATATTCATGTGTTGTTGGTTGTGATCTATCATTAGCATGGACAATTGCCTGAATTGACAGTGGATTTCCTAGCCTTGTCATTTCCTAGATATCCATGGTGATTGTGGGTTTAATTCATTGTTTATTGTTTTGGTTGGTTCTCATGTTTTCTTAGCTTGGGTTGAGTTACTAGTCCCTGGAGCCTTGATTGGACAAATGCTTTGGAGCCCTGTAATAGCTTAGGTTGATTTACTAGTCTTGTAGCCTTGGTTTGACAAACGCTTTGGAGCCCTTGGTGGGTTGAGTTACTAAACATGAAGCCTTGGTTGGACAAGAACTTTGGAGCCTGGAGGTAGTTGTGGGTTGATTTTCTAGTCCTAGAGCCTTGGTTGGAACAAACACTCTAGAGCCCTGGATGGATAGGATAGAGACCGATTCGATGATGGTTTTGTGATGTCCGACTATGAGGTGGAATCACTATTTGATGGGTTGAGGAGGATGGCCTCTAGAAGCCCTGGATGAGTTTTAATTGATATGTTCTAAGAGATCACAAATTCATGCTTGGAATATGGCATGGGGGGTGAATGGCTGAAGAGAGATTTGGCTCAGCCATTCTATGGTCAGGTGGAATGTGGAAGTCCCATCTCCGGTTTGTATTTTGCATCATTACTCAAAGGTTATTTCTCCTTGTATTTCTATGAGAATTTTGATGGACTATATGTGGCCTACATGGTTGTCCTTTCATGAGTATTTATGGTGCTATTATTTTGGTTATGTATGTGTTTCATGACAGCAGCTATTTATGGCTTTCACCATGTTTTTACTCGTAATTGAATGATCAATGAATCTATGACCTAATGGATGGAATGGTAGTTGATGTGTTGAGGCATCAATGGTTCTTAATGATTCTTAGCTAATTATGAGACCCCTATGATCAGAACTGTTGTTTACACCTGTAGTTTACATATTCATGACATGTTTGATGAAATGCCTGTTACAGCTAGTAGGGGTCTAGTCAAGGTTTCATTCAAGCATTTTCTTTAGTACTCTCATTTCCATGTTATTTTACTGTTCGAAAGGTGTCATGAAATTATAGGCAATGACTTGGGCTTTGGCTGTGAAAAAAGTGGCTCAAGTCTTAAGGATGCTAGCATAGCAATGACAAAATTTAGTCTCTAGATGCTGGTAGGCAAGCCTGTGAGAGCGATGTTGGGTGCGGGATCCCCCAAGGGAATTTTTTGGGCTAAAAGCCCATATTTTGGTCAAATTTTGTAATCCAAATGTAAAGACTCTACATTTTGTGGTCATGGAGCATGTAGTTGTTAGAGAGTCATAGGGTTGTCTGCCCTTATTTTGAAAATGTAATGTCGATTGTAGAAGATCTATCCATGGTCCGCTGACCATAGGATTGTATAAATAGATCCAAGCTCTAAGTAGTTAGAGACAATTATTGAATAATGGAATCAAGCAAGATATGATGTATGAGAGATAGCTCTGAGTAGAAGTCTAAGTTTTGGGTCATAACATAGGTAGAGGCTTTGCAGCTGACTGCGTAGAGACCTAGAAGTCTGCAACTGAGTGCGCAGGGCGGGTCAAGTCTGTAATTGTTTAGAATTCTCAATAAAGAGAAGTTTTCTACAATTTTTGTGTCCTTATTTCCTGATTATGCATCTATTATATTGGGTATAAATTTCACTTATAATGCTTATATGATGCATGAATGTATATAATTGTGTTGGATAAGTGACCACAAGTAGGAACATCTATTTACGCAAAGCTAACCAAGATCTGATAATAAAGACACTTATCCTAGTTAGGAAGACATCGCAGTTCACTGCCCTAGCTGCGGGAAAGGACTTCAACCCCTAGTTAGGGCTGTGCAGAAGATGATTGTACCCTTTTGTGAAGGTACTAAAGGGTGGAACATAGCATTAAGCAACCTGCATGAAGGCAGGTATAGCTGGAATAAAATGACATCACATCCATCTCAAGGGTGTGGAAACTTGGTTCCAGCATCCCCCCCATACTGCTTCGGGTGAGACTTCAGTCCGCGCTCCGCGAGCTGATGCCAAAAGGGCCAGTAGTGTAGGGATTTGTTTGGATAACTAACAATGAACCTAGGTCAAGCCCCCACAAGTCAACAAATGGTTCAGTTGTCGGGACTAGAATCTACATAAAAGATGTGTGATTTCGTATCTTTGGAATCCAACTAAGAAAGAAATCAAAGGTTGGTTGGATAGAAGGATTAACGAATTCACGGCACAGGAAAACAGAAACCCGCAACTGTCAAAAGAATAGTGGCTGATACAATACCTATATATGTAGATCCACAAAATCTTTTTCACCTCTTTTCCTACTGATCTATACGAGTCGATCACAATGCTAGAAGATAACAAAAGAAGGTGGAAACTTGACAATCCTATTGTGTGGACCCCATAGCTAGTGTGAAGGTTGGAAGCATCGGAGGATAATATCACCCATGTTGTCGAGCATTGGCTCGATCGTATCATAGGAGGATTTGTTACTAAATTCGTGGTCGACACCTCAGTCAGCTATAGCGAGGCGGAGTGATGCTTTTTCAAAGGACTGTGAGGTAAGTACGTTAAATCTTTGAATACTTGGATTAAAATGTTATTGTGTGAAAAGTTGGTTATGCAGCTACCTTGATGTTTGGGACTACGCAAAGTGGAAAAAGTTACAGAAACGAAGGAAATAAGGGTCCAAAGTATAGCCCCTTGATTTCACCTCCACGAAAGGACAAAGAAGGAATAGCAAAGGTCTCTCTACGAAGTGTTATTCAGTTGATAAAACAAGGATTCCCGTGAATACCACCTCCACCCACACCACCTCCATCTTCTCCACCATCACCTCCATCTTCACCCATACCACCTCCACCTCCACTGTGATTCAGTATAGCAAACACAGTATAGTTTCCTTTGTTCAAAGGTTTTGGAAGTGAGGATCTGGACCAATTCTGGTTCGTTGTGAGGGTTGTATGGGAAGCTTAAGGTGTTACAGATGATCATATAAATAAGGCGATGTTAGTTAGTGCTCTGCATGATTGTGCGCTAACCTAGGACATTAAGTACTCTAACGATAACTCGAATGCTAGAGTAGCAGACATCCAAGCAGCAATAAATAAGGAATTTAGTAGGCATAAGTCAGAGTCACAGTTGATTGTGGGATTCAAAGAGATCACCATGTGACCAGGCGAGACACCATGGGAATTCGATCAAATATTGAAGTCTCATATCCACGAAGCCAATATGAATTTGATAGATGGACATCATCACGAGTGGTTTGTGGCTTCACTACTACCTGACTTAAGGAGAACGTTGTCGCAACAAAAGCTAACAACTCATGCAAAGGCCTTGGAGATTACCATGAGGCTACATGAGAATCCAATGTAATATCCTAATCTAGGAGTTCACCAGATCCATGCACAACTGCAGAATTTGTGCCTTGAGATGCAAAATATGAAGCAGGATAGGACGGTTCGACCAAAGGTGCGCGAGGAGGTATGGTGTTTGAAATGAAAGAGTCAGGGTCATGACAAAGACCACTGCCTAGTCTTTACAAATTACCTTGCAGGAGGATGACCGATGCCTTTAAGGCCAGAAGCTCAAGCAGGACCTAGCGTGGCTCCTTTTTTATGGTGTGCTATCTGTCAAGTAGCCGAAAAACATGCCAAGGATAATTGTCACTTGCTACAGAAGTATGTGCAAACACCGCAACAGTTGTTCTACAACTTTTGCAGATTGGTAGGACATGATGAGCATACCTGCAGGAGCTACCAATTGATGATGGATAGAACTCCCACCTACAGGGTTTAGGCCAAAACACGACCCCTTGACCAGAATGTAGGGATGGTGTGGACAGGATTTCAGGGGCACAAACAAGGCCGAGGTAGAGACGGACCTGGTAGAGGTCACAGACAGTTGATTTGCTACAATTGTGGAGGGCCAGGACACTATGCCCATGATTGCACTAATCCAACTCGTCCGTTGTGCAAGTATTGCACATTGTTTGATCATGAAATAAAACATTGTCCTATGTTGATAGCTAGGATACGTGATAAAGGGGCGGTACCACTTCCCCTAAATTAGAACCTACAGATGATGAGGTTTGAGTCGTGTGAGGAATACCCGAATGTAAATATAGTGCTCTAGAGTAGAATTGCGAAGGGGGATGACAAAGGGAAATAGCCAAAAGATAGTACATGGGTTCACAAAGCCCCATTGAAAGAGGCTAAGTTCAATTTTGAGCACACTCATGAAGCATTCATGGAAGCTAAGAAGAGCTTCGTTGAGGCCTCCACTTCAGGAAGAAAGGATAAGCCTGAGCCAGAGATGGACCCCTCTATGCTCACAACTTTCCTAGAAACCTGTATGAAGTTACTACATGATAGTAAGGTTGTGAAAGGGTTACAAGAACTGATCAATAGATGTGTTGGGACCGCATTAGGTAAACTGCGCATAGTCTGCAACATCAGAAAGCATAAGACAAGGATGGGGCATGAAATGAGAATCACTGCGCAGATCGAAGAATATGAAATAGATCAAGTCATTCTAGATTTGGGATCAAATGTGAATGTTCTACCGAAATAGACATGGGAACAAATGGGGAGACATGTGCTACAATGGTCTCCAATTCAGTTGAGGATGGAGAACCAATAGAAAATCATACCCATGGGGCGGCTGCAGAGAATGACCGTGGATATTGAGGGAGCAAGTGCACTGGAAGATTTTGAAATAATAGAGATTGTTAATGACAGCAATCCCTACCCTGTACTCTTGGGAATTGACTAGGCTACTGATATGAATGGGTTAATAAATTTGAAGAAGCGAAAGATGATCTTTGAGAAGAAATCACTGCGCGTAATAATACCCCTAAATCCAGCTGAAGGATCGTGCTACATAGAACTAGCCCATGATTATGAAAGTGATGATGATCTGGACTACATCTATAAGATAACATCATGATACCAAGACTGGGTGAATCCCACCGTGGATGGGCAGATTACAAGTGAGCACGAAAGTTCCTACACTTTGGATTTCGACGAAGAAATAGAACGTTGGCAAAATCGATTACACGAAGTAACTACGTTGAATTGCAACATGATGACCCGATCTCTGCACTGTGTGTTGTTAGAGGTAAGAAATTTGCCTACTTATGATGGTGTAAATGAGGTAGATACCTTTTGGGATGCATTTGAAAGGGAGGTGCCAGAAAACCAATGCTTCCAAGCCTTGGACTGGGCAATACGCACTATGCCTATAAGATGGTGGGGTACGCACAAGAGAAGTTTTGATGATTGGCGTGAATGTAGGAGGATGATGAGAGCATGATTTGGGAAGCCTAGGATGCAGCTGACAGACAAGTACGATGGGTAGAATGTTCCGTGCACACATCTAGCCAAATTGACGCAGGCCTATGGAGAAAAGCCCCAACCTGAGAAAGTGCACCTATACTCCACGCTAAAGTACCTGGTCAATAAGCCTGTGTTGGGGGGCCAAATTTGCAGATGGCTCTTGTTGTTCCAAGAGTACGATTTTGAAGTTGTTGTGAAGCCTAGACAATGGAATGCAGGACCTGACCACCCATCACGCATTGAGACAGGGGAGGAACCAACTAATTTGGAGGAAGGATTACATGACACGCAACACTTTGTTGTGTGTGTCGTGGATGGACATTTCAAGGATATAATACACTTCCTAAAAACAGGAACTGCACCGAAAGGATACTCTATACAACAAAAGAAGGAACTAGTGGTGCACACAACAGATTTCTCTATTATTGCTGGGCATCTATACAAGATGGGGACTGATGAGATATTGCAAAGGTATGTATATGAAGTTGAACGAAGCAGCATCCTCGTGGATGCACATGGGGGCACCGCAGGAGGATATTATGCAGGGAGAGAAATCGCGCAGAAGACTCTACGCACTGGGTTGTAGTGACCAACCCTTCATCAGGATTCAAAATCATATTGCAAGGCATGCGACATATGTCAAAGAACAGGTAGGCCATTGTGGAGGGATGAAATTCCTTTGAATCTGTTAGGATATTCCGACACATAGGAAATAGTTAAGTTCAACTTGGTCTAGTATAGAGTTAGGTATAAAGTTAGGTAAAGTGTGTTTCTTTACCGTTGTACATTTTTTAACTTACAATCCGACGGTCACGATATATAGTGATCCGACGGTTCACTCTCTCCTCGGTATTACCGACACTTGATCCATGGCTTAACACCCGATTGGTCCATGAGTTCTATTTAAAGCGCATGGAGGGTCATTGTTCGGGTAATCCGTCTATGAGAGAAAGCTTATGTAAATTTTCATTCTTTGATTAATAAATTGCATGAAGTGGCCACGTTGGCTCAGGCCGTGGACTGTTTCCCTCTTTGAGGGTTTTAACCACGTCAAAAATATTGGTGTATTGATTTGAGATCTAGTTGTGAGCGGTGTCCTTTTGGTGTTCTTTCTGAGGAACTTACCCTGTAAATTCCTACATGGTATCAGAGCTATTTGAGGGTCACGTCCGTTGGTGATCCAAATTTGAAGCCGGTAGAACTGCATGCGGCTGTCGTTTCCTATATCTACTATTTCTGACTGCTTTCGGGCCGAGAGGACTGCTCTGTTGTGTTCGAAGCATCTATTCCAGTGAGGAACCCCTTTCGTTTCACACGAAAAGGTTTCCGGTAGCCCTATCTGCGTCATTTTTAAGATCTGGAGGTATACAGTGTTTATCTGCAGTTTACTGTTTTTTTCTCTCTGGTTATTTCGGTTTCTGTTTATTTAGCTTTTTTCTATTACGGGATCTATACCTTTCATTTCTGCGTATGCTCTTTTCCCTGCGACTCTGTGCGATCTGGGCAAATCAGAAACAGAAAGGAAGTTTTTTTTTTTCTCTCATGCATATGCTCTTTTCCCTGCACTTTAGTGTGATCTTGGAAAATTAGAAACATTGAGAAAAATATTTAGTTTCCGGCTAAAGCTAACTTCAAGCCGTAAGGTTCATTTTTCTTTGCATATTCGTGTTGGGTTTTGTGTTTTTGTTTTGTAGGAAAAAAGAGCTTTCTCAAGGCAAGCACGCAACCCAAGGGCCCCCCCCTCTCTCTCTCTCTCAATTTTTTTGTATAGCTCAATTGGTTCAAAGCTATTTTAAGAGAGTAGAGGTCTTGGGTTCAAATCTCCATTTTGTGGGGGCGTTTTTTTTCATTCCCGCACATTCGCGCACTTTGCTGGCAACTTCAACAATTTTTTTTTCAAAAGCCATAACTTCTTCATCCGGAAGCCTTTTTCAGAGCCGTTTTTTTTTAAAACAGCCTAATTTTTCGAGATCTATCCATTGGAACACTTACTTTCAGCATCTTCAGCTTCGGTTTTTTTTTTAAATGGAAATTCCATGCCAAGTCATTCTTGACAGCACTAACTACTTCCAATGGATATCCTACAAGGAAAATTTACTTAGAAGTAAAGGTCTCTACAGAATAGCCGCGGGCCAAGAGAAGAAACCAAAAGATGAAGATAAGGTTGCAAAATGGGAAAATAGACAAGATCAAGCACGTGGCTTGATAGGGATGTCTATTTCTCCTGATCTTAGATTCCATATTGCAGAAATTGATACTCCTCATGAAACATTGGACCAAATCACTAAAGTTTTTGGGATTAAAAATGAAATTAGAGCCCATCAACTTGAAAATGAGTTGCTTACATTGGATCCTAATAATTTTTCTTGCATTGAAGATTTCTTGTCCAAATTCAAGACCCTTAGATATCTCTTGGAAGGTGTTAAGGTTAAGAAAGAAGATAGTAACCTTATTTATTCCATCCTTACTAAGTTGGGACCAGCCTACTCTGTATTTGTTTCCACCTTCCATTCTACAAGGGAAGCTTTCATTTGTCAAGGAAAAGACTACAAGGCCCCTTCCTTTGACTCTTTTTGTGATTCTTTAATAAGAGAACAAGAAAAACTCTTACACCTTGGTCTTCTTAATCTTGGAAACTCTTCCAAGAAAGCGTTAGCCGCCCAGCAGCAACCAAATTTAAAGAATCCTAAGAAGTCATATCCTAAAAAGAATGGTCCTAAACCAAACAAGGGTCCTAAGCAAACTCAGTCTCAAAATGAAAGATCATTTCAGCAAAATGATAAGACCAATAAAAACAAATGGAAGAAGACTGATAGACATTGTAACTTTTGTAATCGAGATGGCCACTTAGAATCTAAATGCTTTAAGAAGATGGAAGCCTTGGAAGCCGCAATGAAGAAACATAACATCCATGTGGAGCATTCTTCTACTTCAACTTCAACTTCATCTTCAGGAATGGCACTTTCTGCATGTCGTTGTCAATCATCTCAGTCTGGTTATGCTTTAAATGTATCTTCTTCCTCTCATTCTCGTGAGTGGCTCATTGATTCTGGAGCCTCTTATCACATGGCCAAAAATAAAGCCATGTTTTCTTCTTTACATGATTGTAACACCAAAAATATATATGTTGGTGATGATAGATCTCTTAATGTTCTAGGGACTGGAACTGTTCATCTAGACAATGGTCAGTTTTATGATGTATTATGTGTTCCAACCTTATCCAGCAACCTTCTATCTGTATATCAGATAACTCATTCAGGTGAAGGTAAAATTGTTGAATTTTCACCTCATGATGTTGTAATCAAGGATCTAAGAGATCCTAAACGGATTCTAGCTACTGGTATTGCTGATGATTCCACAAGGTTGTATAAGTTTCACAACTTTGGGTCATCAAATCTTCCCTCAGTATTTGTTGCTCATAATGATGAGGTGAGCAAACTTTGGCATGAGCGATTTGGTCACTTAAACTATCGCTCCCTTCAGCATCTATGTAAAGAAAATATGGTGACAGGTCTTCCTATGGTATCTTGCAGAGATGGTGTTTGTTCCGGATGTGTACTCGGAAAACATAATCGGGACAGTTTTGAAAAACGTGCCTCTTGGCACGCCTCAGCCCCTTTACAGCTTGTGCACAGTGATTTATGTGGTCCACTTCCTGTTGCTTCATTCTCTGGCTGCAAGTATTTCTTAACTTTCATTGATGGTTTCTCCAGACGCACTTGGGTATACTTCTTAAAACTCAAGAGCGAAGTATTTAACACATTTTTGGCCTTCAAAGCCTTTGTTGAAAAACAATCTGGACATCAAATTCTTAAGCTAAGAACTGATAATGGTGGAGAATATGTTAAGAACACATTCATCAACTTTTGCACCGAAAATGGAATTCAAATGCAACATACTGTTCCATACACTCCACAACAAAATGGTGTAGCTGAAAGGAAAAATCGCACCTTAAAGGAAATGGCTAATTGTATGCTGCAATCTAAGGGACTCAGTCTTAGTTTTTGGGCCGAAGCAATTAATTGTGCAAATTATATAATAAATCGCACTCCTACTAAGGTTCTAAAGAATATCACTCCAGAAGAAGCTTGGAGTTCCATTAAACCAGATGTAAGTCACTTTCGTGTTTTTGGAAGTGAAGCATGGGCCCATATTCCAGATGAAAACCATAAAGCTTTAGAACCTAAGAGTGAGAAATGTACTTTTGTTGGATATTCTGAAGATGTAAAAGGTTATAGACTTATTCCATTTAAGTCCAAAAATGTTATCATTAGAAGAGATGTAAAATTTGATGAAAATAAATCGGCCTGCGAGCCTAGTCCGGCGGATGTGCCACCTCTTCCTATCTCTTCTACCTTTGAAAACATTTCTTCTTCAGATGATGAAAGTGAGGATGACAATCCTCCCCCACCTTCTCAGGATCCTCAACTTCCAAGATGGGTCCGTGCTACTCGGGATGCAGCAGGTGACCTTGCCGGTGATCCTTCAGATCAGCGACGTACACGTTCTCAGTTTGAAAGAGCCTCTTCTTTACTGGCTCAAGCTCCAGTAAATCATGATCCTGACACTTTTGCAGAAGCTTCAGGCCATCCACATTGGGAAGCAGCTATGAATGAAGAATATCATTCATTGTTGGCAAATGATACATGGGATCTTGTTCCTCTACCAAAGGGACGCAAACTTGTTAGATGTAAATGGGTTTACAGAACCAAGTATGGACCAGATGGGAAAGTTGATAAACATAAAGCTCGTCTTGTTGCTAAGGGCTTTTCACAGGTTGAAGGCATTGACTACACTGAAACCTTCTCCCCTGTTGCCAAAATGAACTCTATCCGCCTTGTTCTTTCCCTTGCTGCCTCTTTAAAATGGGAAGTCCATCAGATGGATGTTAAATCTGCCTTCTTGCATGGGGACTTGCATGAAGAAATCTATATGGAACAACCCATTGGCTTCATCCAAACAGACTCCAGCCTTGTATGTCGACTTAAGAAATCTCTTTATGGTCTCAAGCAAGCTCCTCGGGCTTGGTATGCCAAAAGGGATAGCTTTCTTTTAGAATCTGGCTTTTCTAGGTGTTATTCAGACAATACTGTCTACACCAAGAAAGTGGGCAACTCTCTTATCATCCTTGTTCTTTATGTGGATGATCTTATTCTTACTGGTAGTGATCCCAACCTTATAAACCATGTGAAGTCCAGCCTTAAAAAGAAATTTGAAATGACAGACTTAGGACACTTACACTATTTTCTCGGTCTTCAAGTCTTGCAATCCAAGGAGGGTTTTTCCCTTTCCCAGTCCAAGTATGCTTGTGATATTCTTCGTCATTTTCACATGGAAGATTGTAAGCCAGCTCCTTCTCCCTTTCAGTCTGGAGTCAAATTTTCAGTCTCTTGTACTTCTCCTGAAGTTGATGCTACCTTATACCGTCAACTTGTAGGAAAACTCTTGTATTTAACCCATACTCGTCCTGACCTTTCCTTTGCTGTTGGCCTTGTTGCTCATTTTATGCAAAACTCCCATGAAAGTCATTGGAAAGCAGCTAAAAGAATACTTCGTTATGTTCGAGGTACAGTACAGTTTGGTATTCATTACACTGCCAAAGCAGCTCCTCTATTAGTTGGTTTCACTGATTCTGATTAGGCCGGTGACCCTGATGATCGGAAGTCTACTGCCGGTTATGTCTTCACTCTTGGTTCAGGACCTATTACATGGGCTTGTAAGAAACAAGCTGCCATTTCTCTTTCGCCAGTAGAAGCAGAGTATCGTGGTGCCATGGAAGCTAGTAAGGAAGCCTTGTGTCTTCGTGAGATCCTATCAGAATTTGGCTTTGAGCAGCAGCATCCATCCACACTTTGGTGTGATAATCAAAGTGCCATTCAGCTATGCAAAGATCCAGTCCAGCATCAGCGCAGCAAACACATTGAACTACACATGCACTTCATCAGAAAACTCATTCATGACCATGTACTTGAAAGTGCATATTGTTCAAACAGATGATCAAGTTGCAGACATCTTCACAAAGGCTCTCACAGAGGTGAAAGTTCACTAAACTTAGATATATGCTTGAGTTCAGGAGTTGTCATAAGGGGGGATAGGCTCTAGTGCCTCCTTCCTTCTCCTATTGTGTCATATTTGGAAATCTTCAATCCTAATCCCAGGTTGTTCTTAAGGGGGGATGTTAGGATATTCTGACACATAGGAATAGTTAAGTTCAACTGGTCTGTATAGAGTTAGGTATAGAGTTAGGTAAAGTGTGTTTCTTAACATTGTACATTTTGTAACTTACAATCCGACGGTCACGATATGTAGTGATCCAACGTTGAATCTCTCCTCGGTATTACCGACCTGACCGTGGCTGACACCCGATTGGTCCATGAGTTCTATTTAAATCACATGGAGGGTCATTGTTCGGGTAATCCGTCTATGAGAGAAAGCTTATGTAAATTTTCATTCTTTGATTAATAAATTGCGTGAAGTGGCCACGTTGGCTCAGGCCGTGGACTGTTTCCCTCTTTGAGGGTTTTAACCACGTCAAAAATACTGGTGTATTGATTTGAGATCTGGTTGTGAGCGGTGTCCTTTTGGTGTTCTTTCTGAGGAACTTACCCTGTAAATTCCTACAGAATCCACAAATGATGTTGCAGCCTTTCAAAAAGTGGGCAATATATTTTGTAGGACCTATTTAGCCTCAGGGAAAGACAGGCGCAAGGTACATTATCACTGTGACGAAGTACTTGACTCATTAAGAAGAAGCACAGCCGGTGAAAGATTGCATGGGCATGACTGCCGTGAAGTTTCTATTTGAAAATGTACTAACACGACTTGGATGCCCAAATATTTTGATGAGTGATTGGGGTACGCACTTTTTGAATGAAATGATTAGCATGTTGACAGAAGTGTTTCAGATGTATCATCAAAAGAGCACACCTTATCACCCACAGGCTAACGGGACAGTGGAGGTGTTAAAAAAAGTGCTTGAAAATGCACTCACCAAGGTATGCAATGCTCAGCGAAGTGATTGGGACCTATGCATATCTGCAGTATTATGAGCTTATCAGGCAACGTGTAAGAATTTAATGGGACAAACACCCTTTAGGCTAGTCAATGGTGTGGAAGCTGTAATTCCTATGGAATACATCGTGCCTAGTTTACGCATAGCATCACTCACAGGTATGATAGATCGTGGAGCCCTGAATAGAGGCTCGCACAGTTGGAAGAGCTCGAAGAAGAGATATTTTTAGCTGGATTTCACCAGCAGGTCCAAAAATAGTGTGAAAATGTGTGGCATGATCGATATATTAAGATTCACACCTTTAAAGTGAATGACTTGGTGTTTTTGTATGACTGTAAGTTAGATAAATTTCCAAGGAAATTTAGAATGCATTGGTTGGCACGGTCCAGTTGGTTAAACTGAATGGAGATCCCTTCCTAGGAAAAGTGAATGGCAGTTGATTGAAGCCATACACAGGTGGCCCGACCATCACAATAGCTGATAGAAGCACAGTCTTAGCGCTCCAGGTAGCTGAAAGGAAGCGTGGGACTATAAACTACACTACCTAGTTTAGAAAGCTAAGCAATTTTAGGACTACACAAAGCAGCGAAGTGTCACAGGATCTGTAACAATGCGAAGATAGCTGTGCTAGCACGTAGGTCCGCTAGAAAGTGACCGTTAAAGTCACTATTCATGATTTGATGGTTGGTTTGAGGCCAAATGGAGCGAGTGAAAGGCATTTAAGGCAAAATTTAGGGACTAGATTCTGGAAAATCTTATGCCAATCTAGCATTAATGGGCCAAATGTGGGGGGAATGGTCGAATTTGAATTCAAAAGGCCCTATAAATTACAAGTGGTTGTCCAGTGGCAAACACTTGGCAATTTGAAAACTAAGTTGTTGCACGCTCAAGTATACATCAACCGAGACCTATTCGAGACTCTGAAAGCAAATTCATTATTTGAGAAACTACCAGAGACATTGCAAGAATTGTGGAATAGCATTATGTCAGCACCCGCAGAAGCCATGGACACAAGAGTAGTGACAGTCGAAGAAGTTGCGCAGGAAATTGCGGTAGTAGAAGCCCCATAGAGCACTAGAATAATAGTTAATGTCCCTAAATCACTCAGAACATCGAGACCTAAGAAGGACAAGCAAGCTATGATCTCGGTGCACATCTCACCACAAAAACCACATAGGACTAAGCTCACTTTGCAAGAAAAGGGGAAGGTCATTAATTTGGAGGCCAATGAGGAGGAATCTGAAGAAATCTTGGTGGATGAGGAGGATGAGGAAATGGAAGTTGATACACAAGGTGCGGACCCTATTACCTGGTTACTAGAATATGTTCCTCAAGGCAAGGGCAAAGCCAAAGTGTCGAAGGACATAGATGAGAGAAAGAGCTCTCTACAAACCCTGTTGCTCCTAGATGATATTGTTTTTGAAGGGTTGCACTTAGGACAAGTTCCTATACTAAATTTTGAAGATTGGGACCTCACGGATCATGAGAAATTCCCACATTTAGCGACTGAGCAACTAATGCGTCGATGGATTGATGCGACAACTGGAATGATTGAATTGGAGCCGCACAAATTGCTCAAGGGAGTAGAGAAAGCCAAGTTGCTAAACCTACTTTGGGTGTCGCATTATCACCATGGCCCAGTGACCATATTCGTCATCAGGCAGCTACTCTGCTTGGTGCATGATGGGTGTTTATGGCTAGAGGAGCCCATTCCTGTCATAGACCACTTGATTCATCGAATCACACGACTTCCTTACTCAAGGGAGGATCTAGCCAACATATCAGAAGGAAAAGGTGGCAAGTTGGCCCTCGTGGAAGCGATGAAGAAGAAGTTCAAGTTGGAGAATAAGAAGCAATGATATTCCATCTCTAGCATCAACAACCCCATAGTC
Organism: Pinus taeda; assembly: GCA_000404065.3. NCBI lineage: Eukaryota > Viridiplantae > Streptophyta > Pinopsida > Pinales > Pinaceae > Pinus > Pinus taeda. Next base: position 121,322 of record APFE030918799.1, read on the forward strand.
AAGGTCTTGACACAAATACTAGCAGGAAAAGTGATGTGGAAGTGCCGCGTGGATGAGGTGTCCACGCCTGTGATTCCACTGGTGACCCAATGCACTAAAGGAGTCTAGTTCAATTGGGTGAATTATATTTGCGGTGAGTTCCTTCCGAACTATCATGAGGCACAAGAGCAGGGAAAAACGTTTCACTATACATGGCTCCTATTGTCGATCATACTGCTGGCATGGGAGCTGCCCGAAGATAGCCAATTCCCTTCGGTCGCGTCAGACCTTCCAGAGGCAACGAAGTACGCTTCGTTGTAGGCAACCAAGGATGCACAACGGATAAATGAAAGCAAGATATTTTGGGTCTTAATGGATATGAATATCCAGATGGGGATCAATCACAAGTCGCAAGTGTCGCCCACTGTATACGCCAATTTACAGAGCTTTGCATAATTCAAAGCGGATTTCCACCATGTTTTTATCATGGCGTGGAAGGACCCTATAAAGACATGACATAACCTACCATACCTGGTGACTGATGATGTAATTTTCACAGTCCTTGAGTCTTGGCTGCTGGAATGGCATGCTCCAGTAGGCTCCGCGGTGGAAACGGATAAGTCCATCATGCAGCACAAAAAGGAAGAGACAAAGCTCTGAATGGCACAACTGGAAGAGAAGCACAGAAAGGAAGAAGCAACGGTTAAGGCCCAGGAAGTGTGCGATGCCGCGAAACTGGAAGAACAGTAGAAAACAGGAGGAGAAGAGAACGAAGGACAAAAGTCACCTTCACCTAGCACTAAGGCAGAAACAAAGACAAAACAAGGTGGCGCGGACCCACAGATGACATCCACCCAACTCAAGCATCCACGACCATGAGAGCAAGTAGTTCCACGAAAGAAAACAAAGGCATCAAAGACATCTTTCGACCCAATCACCCTCACTAAGGGGGATTTGCATGATATCGAAGAAACGATGAGGGATGTAACCACGAAGGCCCTCCAATAGTTTGAAGAACAAAAGCACTTGGTATTGGGGGCTCTCTAAAGAGAGTTACAGGAGTTGCAGGTTCACACTCCACAGGCTGGCACAGTGTCGACCAACCTCACGATCGGCACTTCAGCCGCCGAGGAGATGTTGCGCACAAGGGTGACCAACACGATAATGCTACCAGATGGGGCACTTACTATAGAGAAGGAGGTCGACAAGCCCAAAGTTAGCAGTTTGAAAGGGGTAGGATTGAACATGGTTGTGCTCCCTCGAGAGACGCTCTACATCTTGTAGGATGGAGACACCGTGGAACTTAGGGCCCAGGAGAGTCACGCTCTACAGGTGATGAGCGAGCAGCACATCAACATTGACCAGTTGGGACTGTAGTGCAATGAGTCAACGGAGCAGAGCAAGCAAATAATGCAGAGAGTGGAGGAAGCCTACCGGAAGGTCCTAGAGTTGGACATTCATGAAGAAGAACTGGTGGAGGTGTGCGTCCGTAAGCTATCCACAGGGGTGCATGATGCATGAGAAGAGATGGGCAGAGTTTAGCTGGAGCTGAACCTACAGTTCGCAGAACTGTAGTTGAAGGCGTAGCCTTCAACTCCCCTGGAAGTCAAGGAATAGTGCACCACCGTTGCTACAACAACAATGGCGGCGGTTGACAGTGCAGTGGCAGACTGCATGCATCTTTTTGAACAGTCATTCGAGGTCCTAACCACCCTGCAGGAGGACCCGAATGTAGAGCGCCTAGAGATAGAGGTTCACGAGCTACAACAGAGGTATGACGAGGTAAAAGGGACTATGCAGACGGTTGCCCTTACACAGAGGCTCGCATGTATGCAGGAGGCAAAGGCGCTCAAGGAACAGGTGGATGCCGCTCAGCATAAAGAAGTAGTCTTGAAATCATGCCTACAACCACAGATAGACGAGACTTATGTGATCAAAGCCTCCATTGAAGGAAAGCTCGCGAAACTACAGGCAATTGAGCAAAAGATTCAAAGCAGAAGTTTAGTAGCAGTCACCGATTAGCGAGTGGAAAAAGTCTAGCAAGTGGCCACTCAGTGCGTTGCTGACGTCACATTGATTTAAATAGAGTTGGAAGGTCTTCACGCTAAGATCTCCGCACCTACATAGTGACTCGAGGGCAAGTCATGATGTTTGTGTTGGAGGCCTGTTGGGTGCGGGATCCCCCAAGGGCAGTTTTGGGGCTAAAAGCCCATATTTTGGTCAAATTTTGTAATCCAGATGTAAAGACTCCACATTTTGTGGTCGTAAAGTGCATAGTTGTTAAAGATTCATAGGGTTGTATACCCTTATTTTCAAAATGTAACGTCAGCTGTAGAAGATCTACCCATGGTCCGCGGACCATGGGATTGTATAAATAGAACCAAGCTCTAAGTAGTTAGAGGCAATTATTGAATAATGGAATCAAGCAAGATATGATGTATGAGAGATAGCTCTGAGTAGAAGTATAAGTTTTGGGTCGTAGCGTAGGTAGAGGCTCTGTAGTTGAGTGCGTAGAGGCCTAGAAGTCTGCAGCTGAGTGCATAGGGCAGGTCAAGTCTGTAATTGTTCAGAATTATCAATAAAGAGAAGATTTCTACAATTTCTGCGTCTTTATTTCCTGGTTATGCATCTATTATATTGGGTATAAATTTCACTTATAATGCTTATATGATGCATGAATGTATGTAATTATGTTGGGTAAGTGACTGCAAGTAGGAACATCTGTTTACGCGAAGCTAACTAAGATCTGATAATAAAGACACTTAGCCTAGTTAGGAAGATATCGCAGTTTGCTGCCCTAGCAGCATGAAAGGACTCAAGCCCCTAGTTAGGGCTGTGCGGAAGACGATTGTACCCTTTCGTGAAGGTAATGAAGGGTGAAACAGAGCATTAAGCAAACTATTCAAAGGCAGGTATAGCTGGAATAAAATGACATCACATCCATCTCAAGGGTGTGGAAACTTGGTTCCACCATCCCCCCATATTGCTTCAGGTGAGACTTCAGTCCATGCTCCACGGGCTGATGCCGAAAGGGCCAGTAGTGTAGGGATTTGATTGGCTAACTAACACTGAACCTGGGTCAGCCCCGCACAAGCCAACAAGCGACTTTGGGTTTATGGATGTTGTCATGCCTATAGCATGAGAGCGACTGAGGCTTAAGTTGTCCAAAAGTTTAGTGAGACCCAAGGGCAAGTTGTCTAAAGTGTTGGATTAGTTCTTGAGGGTCCTGAAACTGATGTTGAATGTTTGTATGGTTTGTTTTTGTCGGTTCCACTTCCTTAATGTGACTTAGGAGTTCGAATCATATCATAGTGGCCTCTCGTCGCATATTTACCCTGGATGGCTGGTTGGTTGGGTAGATGTGGGAGGAGGGTGTTACAAATATATATATTTACATCAAATAAATTTGACAAAATATCCATGCTTGACTTAATTTACATATTTAAAAATTTTGAGATTAAAAGGGATGTTGTAGGCACAAACAGAATAATGGGTTTCTTCGGCCAATTTCCTATGAAAAAAATGTGTATGATGCCATTGCTAATCAAAATAATCACTTTATGGTGCACAATGTAACCGATCAAATTCAAATATTGTGGTTCTAGAAAAATAATAAGGCATGGAGAGAAATTTATGGTTCCTCACAAGTAGCTTACAAAATCATTTCTTCTTCGATTGGGATAGGTTACATCATTCAATCCTAGTTGAGGTATTTTTCAAATTAGATGCATTTGGAGTGATCTTATGGTGATACATTGATGTAAAAAATTATATTCTTTAAATTTGTGCCCTTTCAAATACCATTAATCACAATTATAGGAAAATGCAATGCAATGGCATTCTTCCATCTCCTCCTGGGACAATGTTTGAATTCTAGATGGCTAAGATGTGGAGGGGTCAGGTCTAGTTACCACTACAAGGATATAATAAGTAGTGAATGTAGATTTTTTGGTTTGGGAAATGATCACTAATTAGTTCCTTTAGGTACTTCACAAGTTTCCAACCACGTTGCTAGCCAATGCATCATTACTAGTTCTATAGTTTCCTCGTTAAGACCACTAATGAAGCATTCATTAAAACAAGTATCAAACAATCCCTCTATATGAATTACCAATTTCTTAAAAGTCACAATAAATTCTAAGATTGTACCTATTTCGTCCCATTTTATTAGTTTCCAAAATAATGAGTGTCTCATTAAAAATAAACATTAATGGACTTCATAAAATGGCTTTAGGAAATGAGATCACCATGGAATTTTTTATTCCATTACCATCATTTCCAATATAATGGATTCATATTTAAAACAACCATTCTAAGTTTGAATAGGTCTATAGGCATGCTAGATTATGAAAATAACTTTGATACCACTTGTAGTGTTCCTTAATTATTAGACTTGAAACACAAATCATAGAGATTATAAATGTAGGAAACTAGATAAAATATATGAATAAGATGAAATATACAAAATATGCCCTTATATTATGATAATCGTAAGAAAGGAGACAACATTCACTTGCCTCTTAAGGTGATACAACCTTCACTAAACAAAGTTCCAAATACAACAATACTCAACTCAACATTTCATAACCTCCTAGGTCTCTACATAGATTACAAATAGAAAAACCCCTAGCTACTTGTGATCTCATCATTAACTCATATTTAAAATCCCAACTCTATGTTTCAATAGGTATAGAGGTATCCTAGCTTAGGGACATAGCTTTGATACAACTTGTAGCGTTCCTTAAGCCTTAGACTTGAAACACAAATCATAGAGATTATAAATATAGAAATGTAGATACAATAGATGAATAAAATGAAATATGCAAAACATTCCCTTGTATTATGATAATTATAAGAAAGAAAACAATGTTCACTTGCCTCTTAAAGTGAGACAACCTTCACTAAACAAAGCTCCAAATACTACAATACTAAACTCAACATTTTGTAGCCTCTTAACTCTTTACATAGATTCCCAATAATAAAACCCTAACTACTTGTGATCTCGTCATTTAAGAGTACCAACTATTTAATAGTCTTATTTAGGATCTTGGTGAGTCTTCTTTAATAATTAGCTAATACTATATAGAGGTGTTATTCAAAAAAGATGACTACATACATTAACTAATTAAATCTTAAATATTTTAAAGTAAGAAGGTTAAGATGAGAGCCTAAAAGCATTTTTCCATCCATTAGTTCATAGTTCATTCACCAACATTCTTTCATAAAATTTTAAAAGGTTGAAAAGGACTCAAGTTCCTTGGAGCTTTGCTTTGGTCATTTATGTTGTAATTGAATTCTCAAGGTTGGAAGGATTCAAACCTTAAAATTTCTTTTGGGAATAGTATAATATATTTGCAACATTTTTAAAATGGCTACCCTTTCATGCTTTTGTGGACATGAATATTAAGTAATTGGTTATATGTCAATTCAAGTGGCGGCCAAGGGAACATTTGACGAGGTGAGAGCCTCTTGTATATGTCTGCAATGTCAATGTATCCACTTTTTGTTTCGAATTTAGTTGGAAAACTTTAATGATTGGAATAATGTCCTTTAGTTTTCTTAAAAAATCCTTCCTAGGCCATTTTATGGGGATTATCAATTTGAAATCTTTTGAATTTTTTATAGGCTATTTTATATAAAAGTTCTATGTTTTTCAAAAATTATATTTATAAAAATAATATAGAAAGGATCATCTGGACATTTATATTTCTAAACACACCATCGATTTGTAAGATACTTTAACAAAAAATCATCTTGACATTTATATATATTTAAACACACATTATTGAGGAGTACATTTCCTAAAGTTCTGAAGCAAAACGAATTTGGCATAATGGTGTCTTCAAACATTGTCCGTTCATGTATTATGTGACAATCATATAAAAGGTGAGTGGATTGGAATGAGTGGATTGGAATAAATCTTTGTGGCCATGGCCATGCCTATGTAGGTTTTTTCAGAAAATAATCGAACTACCCCACAAATTGAATGATTGTCTCTCAATTGCTAGTAAAAGGGAACATTTTACCAAGTTAATAAATATATGCATTTCAATTATGAATAAAATATTATAAGAATTAATTGGATTGAAGTATTTTACATTTCTTTTGAAAAATGTTACAATTTTATTTATTTTAATAAAAGCAAAATTTACACACTTTGAAATGTGTTCGTCGATACTATAATAATAAGGAACAGTATTGTATTTAGTTCTTCATAATAAGAGTCTAAGAAAAATGATCTCTTAACCTAACCATATCTATCAATTAAAATGAAGTAGCTTAAAAATTATAGATTTTAAATAAAATATTAATATGGAAATTAATGAGTAATATTAAATCATTTTTGGGTACTTATAATAGCCTTAGCAAAGAGGAGCACACAATATCTTATTAACCAAATAGTTTAGTGTTTAGAGAGAAATTTATCTAGTAGACACTACTTCATTCTCAAATTCCCTAAGATCTATAATCTTCAATCAACCCATGGAGTATACACAATCCTTTTGGAGAGACCATCAAACGTTTATATTTAGTTCACATAAAATAGGGTTACATAAAACACAATCCAACCTATTCAAATGATCTTTGACCTTCCTAATAAGATGCTCCAACTCCATACTAATTTATCCACCCTACTCTTCACAATGTTGGATGCTGCCCATAGCGAGGGGGTCTCCCCAATATGAAGTCTCAATTAGACCTCACACTGTCTAGAGTAGGATCCCTAATTGGAAAATTAGGCATGTTGCCATAATCTTAAATATTTTCCTTGGCTATAATAAACAACACAAGAGAAACACATCTACTTTCATGATAAACAAGTTAGTTAGCCTTGTGATGTATTTGATTACAAAGTGTATCACAACACTTTTAGGGAAAATAAGAGAAAAGTAATAGTACTATCCTAATAAAGACGCTTGCAAATATTTGAAAGAATCATTAATAATCCTATGAAATAATTCACAAAGAAATGATGATCATGAAAGAAAGAGAAACATGATTCAAAGATAAATTAAAGCCAATGAAAAAGTTCATTTTCATTAGTATGTGTTTACATAAACATACACCACAAATAATGAATGAATAGTCATACAATCATTCACAACATATGCATGAAAAGTGCGTTGGCTCCAAGAGCTTCAAATTATAAAGTGAAAGTCCCAAGATACACCATTACAACGATTTGACATTGGTTCCAATTGTGGAATGTTAAGCAGCTACTTGCTTCTCAAAAGTCTAATCTTCTCTCATATTACTAGCTTGAGAAGTCAAGGTGAAAAGTACTTTGCTTGAGCTATGAGGGTGTATATATAACAAATGAGGCAAATCTCCACCTCCCTTGTGACTCTTGAGTTTCCCTCATGACTCTTGAGCTCCTATGTGACTTTTCGAATTCCTATGAGACCCTTGAGCTTCTATATCAATCTTCTCATTTTAGGCATGACCCTTGGGATTCCAAACATTTTACATTTTCTCCTTTTTTGAAATTACATAATTAAATCGACAAATGATGTGGCAAAATACAATGACACCTAAGACTCTTCAAATGACACTTGGATAAGCCATGACTTGGCAATGATGACATGGAACTTCATTGTGGTGTGTTAATGTCAAACCTTCCTCTCCTTGTTTCTTTCTTTGTATCTTCATGATAGATATTGCAAATACTTCATATTCATCCTCAAAGAGGCTACTTGATATAGAGTCTCCCATGTGATCTCGATCTTCAATCTTTTGTCGTGATCAAGTGTCCCTTCATCTCTTTGCATCTCCAGCTTCATAAGTGTCTACTTGCATGATCTCCTTAGCATCGTTCTTGAGCATCATCATGTCATGTCAAGATAACAACACATGCAGATGGAATTCACTCATGACAAGAAAATATCAGTTTGGAAATATCCTAGTCTATATTGCTCTTCATCTAGTGCAATGATTGATCTGGGACAAAATGCGGGACTGAGGAGGAGGCTTAGGTATTGCATAGTTCACAACTTCAAGATATGGCGATGAAGGTATAGTACCTGTGATTGTGCAATTCGCAATGACTAAAGGACTGACAGGAAGGACTATGAAATTGAGGGAGTCAATGATGCAGTGAGGCAAGCTTTCTTATTATGATTGCACAATTCTAGAAGGACTTAGATAAGCTTTAATGATGGCTAAGAATGTGTAGTGCACAATTGAAACTTGGTTGGGCAATGATTTCATAGTTTTCACGTGTAGGAGGCAAAGATTGAGCACTGGGATTGCATAATTTGTAGTTCTTGGAGGTAGAGCCTATGCAATATGCAATTACAGGAGGTAAGGATGGTTGACTGGGGCTTGAGACTACGTAGTGCATAGTTCAAGAAGGCAAGATGATGGGTGGTTGGTTGGGCAAGAAGTGAGGACAAAAACACTACAGAAATTGACTAAGTGTGGGATCAATGAGGCAAAATATGAGACCATAACATATAACAAGGCTTGAACATGATCACACACTTACAAACAATCAATGACATGTCAATAAAACACTTAAGACCCAAAATCAACACGCATCCATTGAAATAATAGCAAAACAATACTTACCTCCAAGTGTGACATTTAAGGTACACTTTTAGACACAAGCGTTGCTGCAACAAGAAAGTGCATAGTACTCTGGGAATATGTTTGATACATATCTCTATGACATATAGAACCCATTAAAACAAGATAAAACATCAAAATTGCCTCTTAAAGATGCACCATAACTCCCTATCACAAAGAGCGACACTTCCCTTAAAAAAAGATGACACTTGGAATTTCTTCACAAAGGGACTTGGAATCTTAAATAACAAGTATGAAATGAATTTAATAACTAGAAATGAAATATCACATGATTAAAGGAAGGCTCAAAAGTTGGAATATAGGCCAAAATTTGGAGGTTGTTGTAGCAACGACAACACTTGGTGAACACTAGTAGAACTCCAGTTTCTTTGTTCTGGTCTAGCTTTAAGCAGAGGGTCCAGTCTTTCAGGAAGTATTGATTCATTGTGCAGATCACTTTAGCTTCCCCATTTAACCTGGTTATAGATGTAGTCTTTCCTATTCCTTTTCTCAATTAAAAACATTTACAAATATTGTCATACAAAAATTGTTTCAATCTAGGAGAAGGGTAGTTTGTAATCGCACGTTTGAAATGATTAGACTTTTAGTTTCATCTCAGTGTTTCTCCACTGCTAGTAGGCATGTTCGGTACCCCGATGAAGTCACTACATGAACACAATAATTTATTTGCTACCAGCAAGCATTTTCAGTACCCCAACGAAGTTAATTACTTAAGCTCCTTCTGCAGAAAACCTGTCTCTTCTTTCACCCTTTATTTTACTTCAATATTCTCATTACAATTTTATCGATGTTTATATCACCAAGGGGGAAGAGGGATCCTAAATTATTGAAAGCAAGAGAGGTTTTTCCTTTAGAGACTGTTATATACCTTTGTAATTAATATGCTTGCCATTAGTTTTCCATTTTCCCTTCTCTACTTGATTGGATTAGCATGCAAAACACCATTCAGTTACAACACCGAGTCAAGGAATGAAGATACTCAAGTAGATACGGGTTCCAGGGTTCTTCTCAAAGTTTTTTTGTTTGAATGGATCATATTTTTCATTAAAACAACAGTCACCTTAAAGATATTAGACCAAGACAAAGAAGAGGGACTAAAATAACCAAGTGTTGTTGTATGTCACAAAGCTCTTTAAAACTTTCACCGCATCCATTAGAACCAGGCACAACGCTCTCACGCAAGTTTTTATTCACATCACTAACAAAACACAAGATGACAGAAAGGACATAGCATGACATGAAAACAAAAACAAAAACAAAAGGACAAGGAAAAGAATATTTGCATAGGTAGGGACACAACCCTAGGTTTCTACTGGAAATAACATTTGAGCTCTTGGCCATTGACAGGAAGAGATTCCATCTTCCCATCTAAGGATTGAAGATGATAATCATGGTGGCCAAGATTTCCATGTACAACAAAGGGTCCACTCAAGAGGTGTTGGAATTTAATTTGTTTACCTTTCTCTTCATGGGATTTGTCTCACATTAATACTAAGTCTCCCACATCGAACTCCATGTTCCCCACATTTTTCCTGTCAAACCAATGCTTGATACGACCATTATGAACAATTTTTTTTTCTCTTTCTTCATCTAACTTCAAAAGGGTGTCTATCCTGCTCTGAACAACAATACATGGCTCATCTTGGGATTCTTGAGAGAGTTGAAGGGCCAGGAGATATATGTCTAGAGGAATTATAACTTCTTTTCCATACACGAGGAAGTAAGGGCAAGTCTTCAAAGAGTGTTTTGGTGTGACACAGTTAGCCCACAAAGCATTCACCAATGCAATATGTCAGTTTCTCTACTGAGAGTAAACATTTTCCTTGATGATGCAATTCAAATTCATGTTGGTAGACTCAGATAAATCATTTCCCTAAGGGTAGTAGTTAAATGACTATTTTAAAACAATACGATTTTCTAATGCAAAATCATAAATTTTTAACGATGAGAAGTAAGTTTCACTATCAAAAACAAGTGACATAGGAACGTGATGCAGGAGCATCGACCCATATTATGAAAAATCAACAAGAACCACTTCTAGAAGGAAAAAATGAGAAAAATCATATCAAAAGGCAAGGGATTTATTAAAAAGCTTGAAAAATCAAATCCATGAGCGATCTTAGAAATTTGTTGAGAGCTTTGTGAAAAAAAACCATGTTGAGAGCTTTGTGGAGAGGATCATGTTGAGAGCTTTATGGAGAAGATCATGGATCTTGAAATGATCCACAATATTGTAATTTTCTCTATAAATTGTAGCCTTTTGGAATTGAAAAGATGCAGCCAATTGAATGAATATTAGACCCGCTGAAGCGACATGTAGCAACATATAAATTAAATTAATTTTAAGGCCTTTATGTAATTTTGTTTGTGTGCATGGTGATTTAATGGATTGATGGCTTGATGGATAGATTCATTAACTTTATTTGATGAATTATTGTTACATGTAGACCACAAGGTTATTCATTTTTCACAATGGAAGCGAGGATGAGCTAAGTTTGTGGAATCATAAACCACAAGTCCCAAGATCGAACCTGTAAAAAGATTGAAAATGAAAAACCCCATAAATAGTTTGCATAAAGTGGTATAAGAGTGCAAAAGATTCATGTGCATAGTGTGGAGGAGAAGAAATAGAAGAAGGTACAAGTTGATTGAAGATCTAGTAAGAGATTTTTTTCCTCTGTGCAGGTGACATCAGAGGAAGGTGAGAATATTTGTAGCAGCCTAGAGCAAGGAATGCTTAATTTGTTGTAGAGGAAAGAACTAGGGAGATGCCAAGATCCCAAACTCAGGAGAAAGTTTGGTGAGGTATCGTGTAGCAAGGTGGTGAATTTTTACTACAAATGCATGTTGTAGCTTACAAGTTTAATTTGTTACGAGAAGATTAGAAATAATATGACCAAGGGATCATAAATTTTTGTACCTTAGGATTCTAATGCAGAAGCATCAACCCATCTTATTAAAAATCAGCAAGAACCACTTCTGGAAGGAAAAAATGAGAAAAATTACATCAAAAGGCAAGGGATTTGTTAAAATTATTGAAAAACAAATCCATGAGGGATCTTAGAAATTTTTTGAGAGATTTGTGAAAGAAATCCATCTTGAGAGCTTTGTGAAAAAAATCCGTGTTGAGAACTTTGTGGAGAGGATCATGCTGAGAGCTTTATAGAAAAGATCATGGATCTTGAAATGATCCAAAATATTGTAATTTCCTCTATAAATTGTAGCCTTTGGGCATTGAAAAGATGTGGTAAATTGAATGAATATTAGACCCACTGAGGAACCATGTAATAGCATAGAAATTAAATTAATTTTAATTCCTAGTTTATGTAATTGTGTTTGTGTGCATGGTGACTTAATCCATTGATGATTTGATGCATAGATTCATAGAATATTTTTGATGAATTAACGTTACATGTATACCACAGGGTTGTTCATTTTTCACAATGGAAGCCAGGATGAGTTGAGTTTGTGGAACCATAACCTATAGGTCCCAAGATCAAACCAGTAAAAATATTGAAAACAATAAACCCCATATATTGTTTGCATCAAAATGAAAAACCTGGTGATGATATTCTTCTTAAGGAAGCTGATGAATTCCTGCTCATTCATTTGTTTCAACAAAGCTACTTCAATGGAAATTCTTCAACCCATCGAGTCAAATAGTCTACGGCAGTTAAGAGATACAAGTGTTACTTTGATGAATGTGGAATTTTTTTTTTTCTAATAACATTTAATCCCCATTGTTGAAAAGGTTCTTCAATGACAATGGGATGCATGGGGTGGCTGATTTCTTATTGCAACTAACACATTTTTGACAAATAGAACACTTACGGGCATAAGCTTGTGCATCCTTAAATAATGTGGGCCAATAATATCTAGCCTGCGTGACTTTATGAACTTTAGTATCGCCCACATAGTTCTCACCAGTTGGTCCATCATGATGGTATTTCAATACCATTTTTGAATCTTGTGCTTCTAGGCATCTAAGCAAGACACCGTTGTGATGCTTCCAACAAATAACACCTTTTACAAGCTAATATGCTAAAGCTTTGAGTCGAATATCCCTCTTTTGTCTAATTTATAAGTGTGAGGGAAAGGTATCATGCTTTAGATACTATCACACTTCAGTGTACCAAGACATGGTTGTATTTGTAGGGGTAATGTGTTCAATATTGTACATTTCGATCTCTTATTCCCATCCAGAAGATTCCTCCTATGGTGAATTAACCACTTCTACTACAAGTCGATAGAGACCATGGAATTTTATTGTATGAATTGGCTTAAATTCTAGATCGTATTCTTGAAGGCTTGTCATTCAGTTCTCTCTCCTCTCACCCAACTCTTGTTGCATAAAAAATGATTTAACCGCTAGGTGAGCCACAAAGATGATAACATGAATTTTGAGAAGGTAAGGCCAAAAGTGCTTCATCGGCTTGTATACTTCATAGGCTTATTTATCAATGGAAAGATAGTTCATTTCATATCCCTGTAAACCAACACTCATAAATGATATTGGTCACATTCCCTTGATCATCCTTCTAAGTAAGAACAAATGCAAGAGATTTTTTAGAAGCAAAAGTATATGACAAGAAATATTTGCTAAAATTTGGACTATATAATGTTGGGGCATTAACAATCACTTGCTTAAATCAGGCAAAGGAATATTCTCCCTTTCATCCCACTTTTAAATTTCATCCTTCTTGATCATCTATTGTAATGGATTAACAATCTATGCACAATTTGAGATGAACTTTCGAAGAAACTTAATTTTCCCCAAGAAGGAGTACATGGCTTTCTTATTCATCGGAAAGGGAATCTAAGAAATAGTCTTGACCTACTCTGGGTCCACTTTAATCTCGCTTTTATCTATAATGTGTCCCAAGAGGTTACCCCTGGACACTCTAAAGATGCTCTTCGTAGGATTTAAAGATATTCCATATGTTCAACATCACTCAAAAATCTACCTCAAATGACAAAAGTGATTAAATATTTTGTTTGAAAATATTGTAACATCATCCAATTACACCTCTACACTTTTTCCAATAAAACCTTGGAACACAATGTCCATAGCCCATTGAAAGGTACCACCCACATTGATGAGCCCAAAATGCATCCACTTAAATGTGAATGTACCTCACTTAGTCCTAAACATGGTTTTATATATTTTAGGTTTTGCTACTAGAAATTGGTTGTATTTAGGAAAAGCATCTAATAGTGAGAATTTTTTACCCAGATACCATTTGAAGTATCTTCTCCATAAAAAAACACATGATAGTTTTCCTTATCTGAATCCTGGTTCAGGTTGTGGAAATCAACACATGAGCGTATCTCTCTGGACTTCTTTATTATGGTAACCAAATTGGAGACCCAAGCAAAATGATGTCCTTTTAATATGATTTGAGCATCCAACAATTTTCTTAGTTCTTTCTGAATAAAGGGTTCAAGCATAGGATGAAAATTGCTTAGCTTCTATTGAAATGGATTTATTAGTTCCTTGATTGGTATCACATGCTAGATAACTCATGTAACATAAATTTTTAATTCATCACATGTCCACGAGAACACATCTCGATACTGCTTAAATATATAGATAAAGGCTTGCCACTCTTGAGGTGTAAACCATATATCGAGATTCACATATTTCAAATATCTTTCATACCCAAATTTACTTGTTTGGGTAGTAGTGTAGAACTATGAGTCTTAGCATTAGTTAGTCCCTTAAAGAAGATTTGTAGGTCATAAATATTTTCTAAAGATACCACACCCTTGGGCATGGGATTCCCTTTATTATCCTGAGTTGATTCCTACAAGGCTTTCTCATGCTCATCTTCATCTATTGTCGCATCCTTAAACACATCAGAATTCTCCATGAAATCCAATATCTACTGGTCATTATTGAAAACACAGAAATTAGTAACAATATCAAGCACGAATGGCTTAGAAATAATCTCAACTAAAAAACCATCTCTTAATGGTGATAACCTAATAGCAACATTAGCTAATATGTTTGTGGATGCATTATGAATTCTAGGAACAAAATTAATATTAAAAACATCAAAATATGAAATGAGACACCATACCTCTTGTTGGTAGTTTCTAACATTAGGTGACACAAATGAATAGTATTTCGTACCTGACATGTAACAATTTATGAGTCACCTTTTATCTTAAGTGCTTCCACCTTGAGATCTATAGCTTTCTTTAAACCCAAAACAAGAGATTCATATTCGGAAACATTGTTTGTGTACTCAAATTCCAATTGGCATGAGATCATATATTTGTTCTTTCATGGGTCTATCAAAATAAAATGAGCTCTAGAACCCTCCCATGTCTTTAAACTATCAAAATACAAAGTCCAAATGTTAGCAGCAACAGTGTTAGTTCCTATGCTAGTACTATTTACATTTATATTACAAAAATCATAAGCACTAGTTGGATTGCAAGGAAGGAGTTCCGACTACGTATCTGGTGGTACACGGGAAGGTTTCGTAAGATAACATCCATGATTAACTTCTATAAAACAATTTTTCAAAATTATTTGCACATAACTGATAGGATCCTTAGGAGATTCAAGTGCCATGACAATATGTTTCAAGAAAGGTTCACTCTCAACTCATATTTCATTATTATTTCCCTTATACTGAAGCCACAAATGTGACCAGTCTGTAGCAAAATATCCCTACAACTTTCTAGGACAATCTCTACTCAAAAGTAAGCCATAAGCTTTCAGAATATCCACAATGACAATGTTAATACGTTAGTGAAATCTATGGTCCGATGATAAATGAATTATAACATTATTAAGCTCACCAATTATTTCTACTAAATATATATCTAATTGAATGATTCTAACGTTAGTGTTTTCCCATTTGGCATTGATTTTGTTTGCAACAGATAAAGACATGACATTCACAGAGGCACCAGAATCAACTAGGAAATTATGGAAATTATAATTAAAAAACTCAAAACTTAAAAGAAAAGGGGGGCAAGTGGACCTATCTTGTACATTAGTTGCGTTAAGAATCGATTCAAGGATTGTAGGAGACTTATTAGACAATGCTTGAGAATCAGAAACCATTCTACCTGACGAAGGCTGAGATGAAAATGCATGAATGATCAATTCAAGTTTCCCTACTATCTTAGCTAGCTCATATATATAAATATTTACATGAGTTTTCTTCATGCCTTTAATAATATTTTAATCAATATCTTCATCTTGAGCAGTGTGCACTAAAGTGTCTTGTAGCATGACTTTGTTTGATGCCCCAGGAGTGACAAACTTATTCTTACTATTTCTGGAAGATTTGTTATGAGGTTGTGCACTCTTGGATTTGTTATGAGTTCCTTGACCAGGATTATTAGGAGGCAAGATATTTCTTAACAATTGCTTTCTCACATATTTCTTAGCCGTCATTCCTTTGCTCCTCAAATTATATTCCTTATTAGGTTGTTGAGGAGCAACATCACCCGCTGGGGGCTCACTAGCACCTTGTCGATCATTATTGAATATAAGATCAAATGTGGAAATTAAATCACCAACATTTTGTTTTTCCTCTGTCAGGGTAGGCTCATCAGTATCTTGAGTTTTCTATGAATGCTCTTCTGCCTACAAAATTTCTATAACATTTGCAAATACAACATTCATGTTGTGTTTCCATTAAGGGCATGTTTTCTCTGAATGAGCTTCTTGATGAAAGGTACAATAGTTTTCCATGACCAAGTTACTAAAATTAAACAAAACATTGGAGCTTTGTGCATACTTTGTCAGTTGATTGAAATTATTCTTAAGAAACAACTTAAAAGACTTGTTGTTAGTAGAAGCCTCACTTGACTTCCTTTTGATTTTTGATACTTCATTGGTTAGAAACTTTAAAGGCTTAGTCAAGCTGTCCATGTAAAAAGGATCTTTCTATTTAAGTTTAGTGGAAGAGGCTTGGGACTTTTTACAAGTGCCTTTGGAGTCTTTTGAATATTCTTGATCAACAATGACCCATCTAGACCTTAAGTCCTTCTCAATGGAAATTTCTTCTGCAAAGTTAAGAGCCAAAGTATCTTTTGCAGCACACTTGAAAAGAATGGAAATGTTAGTGGGCAAGGCAACAATATAATAATTTTTAGTAATATAATCAAGTGGTTGTACAGTAGTGGGGAATTGGTTCAAAATACATGTAAATCTTTGATTGAAATCCTTAACCTTTTCTTTATCCCCCATCTTAATATTTCCAAGTTCCTTAAGTAACATGACTGGAGTTTTATCATTAACAAACATTTCTAAGAATAACTGTTTAGATTCTTTCCAATTATGGATCAAATTCGATGGAAAGATATGATAACAAAATGATGTTATAACTTCTAAAGTGCAATGAAATAATATACAAGCAACATCATCAAAACGTACCTCTAACATTCATATATGTAAGTAGAAATCATCAATATGATCTTCAACCTCCACTTTCTTATCAGGATCATACTTGGTAAGCAACTTTTCCAGGTGCATTGGTAAGCAATGACGATTTTACAAAAAAAGCAAGAGGCCCTTGGGCCATCCACTATAATTATTCATCATCCATGCCTTTGTTCTGCTACTCCTCCTCACTTTATGATTCTGAATACTCTTCTCCTCCACTATTCAAATTCCTATTATTATTAGCTTGTTCATCTTCCCTCAACTATTCTTCATCAAAAAAATGAAAATCCTCCCTGTCTCCATCAATATTTTCCCTAATAGGTGGTGGAAGATTCCGTTGTTGATGTATTCCTTCAAAAGGATCAACTAAATATTCAAGGGTTGTGTTAACCAATTATTCTACTAAAGAAACCAACACACCACGATGGGTTGTCTCTCTTTGTTTGCTTATGAGGAAGAAAGAATGTGATAGGAAGTAGTCCAAGAGCTCGAGAAAAATGAAAAGTAATAATTCAAAGTGTTTAGAGTTTATATTAAGTGAATTTGAATGTAAGCTCTAGACCTTGATGAGAGGACTCTCCTTTCTCAAATATATGAGTTGGATTTGCGCTCGAATGATTACTACCTTGCACGAAAGGTTCTTTATGTGAATGTGGTGAGTTGTCAACAATAAAAAGGTTTCCCTCATTCTAGTGCTAGAAATGTTTACGATGTTGGATGCCACCAACAGTGTGGGCGTATTCTTGATATGAAGTTCTAATTAGACCTCAAACTGTTTGGAGTGGGATCTTGTTGTACTATGTAACAACCCCCACCCATTTATACAAGTAATAGTTGATATTTGACATATAAATGGGGACCCTTTTAAAATTTTTTAGTCTTTGAAAAATAAATCCTAACTCTAAGAAATTGCCTTGAAACCCTTATAAATCAACCCAAGATTAGGATCTTTATCACAAATCACATTTCACAGTTTTCCATGTGATAATTATAAACATCATTAAGTAAATCCCGAAATGTGATATGCGATGAAACCCCCCGCTACGATATTCTGACCAAAACACCTTGAGAACACGCAATCGCACTTTGCAGAGTCGTAAATAAATAATGCATGCCATTGTGTCATCCTTGAACGATTTGCAAAATGTGATATTGCAATTTTCGCAATCACATTTCACATTATCCCCAGGAAACACTATATTACAACGTTTAAAAGTTGTGATGCGTGAATAAAGCATGAAGCGTGGGAAGTTACCATGTTTTAATATAATAATGAGTGGTTTGACACGATAATTAATGTTTAGCAGCCCGAGGAGAGGTAATGATGTTTCAAGTTATGGCTATTTAACACTGAATATCTCGTTCAAAGTATTCCCATAATTCAAAATCATTTAGAGAGATTTTAGCCTTAATTTCCCTAGATCATCTGCGTTGATATATCTCTTCCATTTCAGGCAAGCTTCAAAAGACATGTCATTATGCAAGATGATGCAAAAGAAGAAAAAGTAGAGCATTATAATGTTTGAGCTATCAGATATGTCGCTTATATTCTTTGATACAATTTGTAGCGTTGATGGGGGAGCGACAACATGGGAAGTCATATACAACAGGCTTGAAGATGAGTGTCCAAAAATTACTATCATAAAGGCAATGACTGACTTAATAAAACCTTCGGGAGTTCAATTCAAATATGTTTCCTATTCTTTCCTTCACAGAATAGGAGCGAGAGCGAAAATACTCCCATATACTGATATGATTAGGTGGGTGGTGGAAAATATCAGTATTAATGATAGGAAATTTAGGAACTTGAGGATGGAGCTCATGGGGTCATTCAAAGCTGAAGATCTGAAGAAAAGGTACCATATACCTGACCTTTGAGACATATATGACAAGTCATACCTGAACAACTTTGCAAAGAAAAATGAATAACCTTTCAAGATGTTCCAGGGCTAGAGGGTACTGGAAAAAAAGTTCAAATATGATAAAATGGGTATGTATCCCATAGCATCCTTAGTGAACCCCTACAACTATGCAACTTCTATGTTATGTAGGCTATATGGATTACCTGCTAAGTTTTCCATAGAATGGATTCCTGTAATTGATGCATGTATCAACTCCCACATAATGAATTGAGCCACTATCCTATCTGATAACCTAGCCACTACCATCTCGGAGTATCGTCAGAAGAGATCCTCCTCGACAGAGAACCTTCCTCCATTTTATTTCAGTGCATACATCATGGATGCCAACTTTTTCTGCACTAAATTTCTAGTTGTGGGTTGGAAATGGAGTTTGCAGGACCCCTACCCTATCCATCTTAGCCATAAACAGAATTGGGAATCCCATTATATTCCCCACTTTTTTAAACTATGCCATGCTATTATTTTACCATTTCATCAATTGATATTTAATAAGAAAGCCCCTGGGTTTTCCAAAGAAGCTTCTACAGACCTTATCGTAGTAGGAAAGTATTTTGTGGAAGAATGGTTTACATACATTAGGGTTTTTGGCAGTACAGTGGACCAAACTGTGGGAAAAGGCTTAACCAAGACCCTAAAAGATAATAAAAAGTTATTGTGGCCATATTTTCCCATTCGATGTGGTTCCTTTTCATTAGCAAATTTTAACCATGCAACCAAGGAATCACTAAACCTAGAGATCCTCAGGCTCCATACTCTACCGAAAAGGCAATTTGATCCAAACAAAATAGCACATAATATTACTACTGTGGTGAAGATTAAGCCATTTAACCATAAGGCTAATAATTTTGAAGACCTTTAACAGTCAGTTGAATCATTCAAACAAGTGTTTGAGTGGGGCAAGGGAAAATCTGCGTCCTGAAGATTTTGAAAGATTTCAGGAATTTAGAAACAAAAGGCTCGAAATAATTCCATTGCATTTGTTAAAAATTGAGGACAAACCTACACCCAGTGTAACTGTCAATAGTGAGGGACAAAATTATTGCATAGAGTATCAAGTGAACACAGGGAAAGCACTAGATACATGGAAATCCCAAGACACTGAGAATACAACAGAATCTAGTAGGAGGTCAGACAAAAAGCAAGTCATAAGTGACCTGACTAAAGATATCAGTTTTGAGATCAAAAGAAACAGTTTAGAGCAGGAGTGGGACCAATTCAATAAAAAACTACAAGACACTCCTAAGACAACGGATGCCCAGGAAACCACGGAATATCACACTCCTCTACATACCCAAAAAATTACAGAGTTTGAGCCGATGGATGAGCAAGGGACAAGTTCGCAGCAAACAAAAATCATTCATACTTTGCCCACATCAGAAATTGTCCTAAAGGTGACTGAAATTCCTCCTTTAGATGTGTCCTACAACCCACTTCATAATGCTTTAGTAAGGTGATAAAGGAAAAGAAGTAGAGTAGAGACACCCGAGATCCCACCTGGGAATGAACCGATGGACATAGTCTGGAAGGATATTCCTTCCAATCCAATTGAAAATTTGACCAAACTATCACAATTTACAGGGGCATATGCAACTTCCACCATGGATAAAGCTACAGAGATATCTATTTTGTTAAGGGATAAGGAAGAGAAGATAGTGTAGCTCGAGCAACAGCTGCAAATTGAAAAAGAAAATGTGAACCAACAAGTTGTTGAACAAAGCACTCAATTTTAGTAGAATATGGAAGTGTTAAAGATAAGCCATGAAGCAAACATTTCTGTGAAGAACATGCAAATTCAAGATTTTTAGGAAGCCATGGAAAAATATGAATATGTCCCTACTATCGATGAATTCATCAAAGAGGCACTAGACCTAAATTTCCTCTTATCAAAACAATAAGACAAATTTTGCCAAAGAATGTCGCATATCGCTCCTTATCTAATCACTAGTGACTAGTTAACAGACAAGGCGATTGACCAAAGAACTGACGTTATTTTTATAAATACAAGGATCTCAGAATTCCTTGAATGGTAAGAAACAGAAGAAGGAAAGAGAGCTAATCTGCCCGAGATTGAGGAGACACATAAGGACATTCTATTCATGGATTGGGATGCGCAGATCAAGCAAGTTGAATTAGTAGTGGCAAGAGAAGTAGGGGTGTCAAAGAACATAGTAAGGTTTACTTTGCATGCCACCAAAATGGTGAAATAAGGTAACCCGAAAATACTACCAAATTTAAATGACTTGCAAAAGCTGGAAGGAAAGAGCGGAAATCCAAAGGGAAGCGATCAAAAAGTTAGCAAAGACTGACTGGCAGGTGTATTGGCAATACCTTGTCAAGCCACAAAACCAAATCATGACCCTCAACTACTCACTCCATTCAACTCAATGGATGATGCCACTTCTCACAGATAATATTTTCGCAGGACAGGTCAGAACACAGTTTGGGGCACTTCCTCAAGTGAAACTAATGGACGATATATGTGATTTAAAAGAGAAGCTGGCAGACAACAAGTCATCATTATAACCTCTGCTCATCAAGTCACTTTTATTTTTAGAGTTATTTGACTAGTTGGGAGGAAGGTTGTTTGAAACCTCCTCAAATTTTTGTATAACCTATTTTTGAACATTAGTTACAATAGTATTTATACCCTTCTCATGCATTTAGAGAAGGGTCCAGAATTTTATCAAAAACATTTGCAAAGAATGCACCTCTGTTTGTGAATGCCTTGATGAAATTATGGAACATGGTCATTTCTTTTAAATATTAGACTACTTTCCTTTGTTGGTGCACTATTTTACACTTGGAAGATAATTTGATCTGAAGAAAGGAGCTAATCTATGTCATTGGTCAAATGAGTAGAACTTCACACAAATGGTACTTCTATCTTGTATGAGTAGTTCTGTTTCTGTTTAATTTGTGACAACACTTCATTTTCATGAATTGTATATGAGATATGTTCTTTCTGTTATGCGTTAATTTCACTACTGTATTATGCCTAGCTGAAATTGTTTATTTTCATATATAATCATCAGATATATGCGATATAGTTTATACATTTCTTTGACTAACTATTTAGTTAAAGAAATTATCTTTACACATTATCACCTATGTTTAATGTGTGATTGATCTTTATTATCACATGTCAAACATATATATTTTTAGATCACATATCACACATAATACTTGGGTTTGTATTAGATTAAGTTAGCTAGAGATTTTCATAGAATAGGCCATTTAGTTATCACTATCCTTACTACAATATCTTGAAAAACACCCACTCTCATTTTAAAACCCACACTGGGAAACTGGTCCCATCATCCCTAGTCGGAGCCACCACTTCAAACAGAAAAGGAGGTGTCTTTAAGGTTTGAACCAGGTGGTTATCCCCCATGTTGGAGCAATAGAAATATGAGGCTTCAACATTTTGGCACTAGAAGGAGGGAAATCTAACTATGAATGGCATATAAACCTAAAGATCAATTGAAAAACATTCATAAGAGTCAAAAGCCCTCCATAGCTTCTACACCTTCTAGATCTCGTTCAAAATCTCCAGATCAGAAATGTGAAGTTGTAGAAACATCTCCCTCATCTCTTGAAGTATTAAGACAACCACTTCCTTCATATTACACTCCCGAGTCTCCCGAAGTTCACTCTTTGATACATAAATTGGAACAGATATCCATTTATGCCAAGAAACCAGAGAGGCCCGAAGCTTTTGAAGAAAGGGTCACTTCCTTATTACAAGAAACTAGTGTATTAACTAGATTACAAAGTGAAAGGCTTGGAGTAACTCCTTTTTACTTTCCCATTCCTTCACAACATAAGAAAGTTATCACATCAAGATCTGAATCAGATACCAGTGAGATCACTTCACCTTTCCATCCATTCACTTCTCCATTCACTTCTACTCAATCCACCTCTTCTAAACAATCCACTTCTTCAACTAGTACTGCTACTAGTAGTACTAACCCAGTGGTAAGTTATTCACCATCTATACATACTTCTGGACTAGGCTTCCCATCTTCCTAGTCTCTGACTGAGGTTATGGCCAATCAAGCCGCTCAACCTTGGACAAATCTTGGTGTTGTACTGGTTGCTAATCCAAATTCTCTCCTAGCAAACCCAAAAAAAATGGTTACCTAAGTACAAACCTAATGATGGTTTTCTTATTAAAGAAAATCTAAATAACTTTATGCTAGCCATGAATCTTAATGGAGTTGCACATGAATATGTTGTAATCAAACTGTTTCCTTATATTTTCCAAGGATCTCCTAGGTCTTGGTATTTTTCCCTTCCAGCAGGCTTAATAAGAAACTGGGATACTTTTCAAGAAATATTTCTTGCAAAATTTGGTGATGACAGGACTATAGCATCCTTAATCAATGATCTTTCTTTTAAAATCAAATTCAGATGAAAGGATCAAAGACTTTAACTCCATATTTAACAAGTTACTAAACAAAATCCTAGCTGCCTCAAAACCTGCAACGGATGTACAAATAGAATGGTACATATCCTCCCTCCCTTATAATATCACAATTTTTGTAGATAGAGCCAATAAGGCTACCCTTGTAGAAAACATGAAGGAAGCTTTTTCTATAGAAAGAAGAATTATTGCCTTAGAAAATAGGTCACAGACAGATGAAAGGAAATCAAAGAAACTAACATTCAAGGATGATTCAAAAAAGAAAACTCCAAAGAACCCTTTTGACATTGAAAGCCTTCAGAAAGTGTTGAAGACCATGTCCAGTGAAATGGTCAAAATCAAGAAACATGTTGAGGAATCATCTGCTCCCAAGAAACCTTTTCTCTCATTTAAAAGAAATCCTTCTTCTACATCTCAGCCACCAAATACTATTTCTAATGCTAAATCTGATCTAGAAATAGAAGAAGGCTCGCCAACCAAAGAGGAATCTGAAACTGAAGAAGAAGTCGAGTTAAATAGAATGCGGGACTTCATTCTTCTAACTGAAGAGGAAGAACAAGCTATGCAAATAATTACAAGAAGTAAAAACTCTCCTGATATGTCTACAACAATTCAGAAATAGAAAATTACTACTCCTGTAAAGGAGAAAATAGTAAGTAAGAAATATAAGACTACTCAAACCAATTCTATTCCACTAGATCCTCTAACTGCTTCCAAAATATTAGTGATCTCGGATACAGTAGAATATAACATAGTCGAAGATATGAAAAAGATGAGAGAAAATATTTCATTACATGAGCTGACTAAACTCAAAAAACAACAAAAAATTCTACTCAGATAGTTAAAAGCAGTTCCTGTAGCCCCCCTGCCATTCATCGTGGTCACTCAAGCTGCTTATGATATGGGAAAACCTCCTTCATCTTCAAACAAAGTAAATCCCTCAGATTTTTTTTTTTGTAAACTGCAGTATTTTATTATCTACAGGAATATAAAAGTACAAAACTTAGGCTCCTCAATCTTCCCCGAAGGGAAACCAGATCTGTTGGATCCTATACTTACATAAGTCATTAGCGTTATCACAACTGTTTATAGTCAACACTGGTAAGAACATAAAAGGTCTTCTACAACCAGAATAAATCGACAGACTCATTAAGCTCGTTCCAAAAAGACAAAACCCCTAATCAACTGCCGTGAGGGTGATCCAGAATGAACTTCTATAAAACATGGATTTCGACAAGCAAAAAGGAAAAAGGGCAAAAACCAGGTTTTTCGCATCGCTGGAAGCCTTTATTCGATGTTAATATTGACTCTGTCCTTCCTCTGCTCCATCAGCATAGCCTTGATATCCTTGAGGAGGTCATTCTATTGTCTAACCAGCATTTCCACATTTGCGACTTCTTTTTTCGCCGCCGTCGTGTCCTGAGCCATCTCCACCATTTCCGCTGCAACCTGCTCCATGGCCTTGGCCAGGAGGTGCTTTAGGACCCAGTAGGTGTGGAGAGCACGTCGGTACAGGGTGAGCCTGCCCCGAGTATGACCAGGGTCTGGTAACTGCAGAGACCAATCATTCATTTCCAGATCTGAAGGCTCCTCCAGCACTTTCTCCTCCATGGCTTCAATAATGTTCCTGATGTCAGCATTTGAGTCCAGATTGTATGCCTGTTCTACCTCATTCACCGTTTGACTGATAGACCTGTTTCTCCTTTTGCGCCTTTTCTGCGTCCGGTTACTCTCCGCCTGGCTGGTGGCTTGCCGGGGACGGCCGCGACCTCTCTTCATCTGCTGCTTTCTCCCTTCTCCCTCCTTAACTCGCTGCGAGCTTCTGCTACTCTGCCCAGTTTCAAAACGCTTGCCTCTGGGTTCCTTGACCTGCCTGCAGTCAAACTCCTCCGAGCTTTCTATTTCAATTTTGGTCCTGACCCCTTCAACTTGCCTGCCTTCAGCAGCAGCCTTCTCCTCTTGGGCATCCTTAGCTCTACGCTCGCTCATTTTCGATCGATTGAGGTGCTGGTTGGGGGTTCGCTGCCAGAGCGCCGCTTCACTCGTCACCTTCTTCAGAATGCTTCTGTTAGACATTCTTTCTTTGTTCCTCCTTATAGCTTCCCACCCACCTTTGCTCAAATGATTCGGAAGCTCCCCCTTGCGCATGCCACTAATATCCCGAATGCGCGCTTTGGGATTGTGAATCAGTTTATGTTTTGGGCCGCGACCCTGACTTGCTACGGAATCATTAATTACCACTAACGAGGTGTGAAGGGTGCCGCCCTTCTGTCCTCTCCTAATTACCTCCGGATGTTGTCTTAATCTCCCTCTCCCTCTCCACGCAGGGGTGTAATTAAGCCTGTTTTGCATCATGATTATCCTTTCTAATGAGCTGATTTAGCCCGTCCCATCGTTCCTGCAGTACTTGATTGGTCCAGCTGTCATCGATTGGCTCCATTTGTTCATTGCTTCCCCAATTCACCAGGAAATCTGCGGGTTTGTTGCCCTCACGTCTAACATGCGAGGTGATCGTGAAGTCGATTTCTGTTAACAGTTCCCCTATGTCTCGGACTGTGCTAGCACTTCGCCAACTTTTCACCACCTTCTCCCAACTCTTCCCTTTGATTAATTGCCTTATCGAATTGATCATCAGGGTGGAGTCCCCTTCAATTTCTAACTTCCTATAGCCATTTCTTCTGGTAATTTTGAGGCCTTGATAAACCGCCATGAATTCTGCCTCATTATTGGTCATTGTTCCTCCATGTTCAGCATAAATCCATTCTGTAACCCCTTCTTCATTTCTAAATATTCCACCAAAACCCGCTGGACCCGGGTTCCCTTTAGCGGCTCCGTCGCAATTGAGTTTAATGAATCCTTCTGGCGGCTTTCTAAAAACTGTTCGGCTTTGATTTGCTGATTGGCGGTTCTGTTTGGAAGCTTGATGGTATATCATCCCTTGTTCTACATTTAGCTTCTTTACGATTTCTGTTTCAGCTTCTGTAGTTTTCCAATCTTCGTCTGCCCAATTCTCCGCTAGGATTGACTCTTTTATTTGCTTTAGCGTTCTCTTCCATATTTCCTCCGGGCCTGTGGACTTCCCTTTGAATATTCGACTATTTCGTTCCCTCCATAAATTCCATACGTTGAAGCCAGCTGAAATGCTCCACGCTTGTCTGACTATTTTGCTCTGAAACTTTCCTTCTCCCCACTCGCTAAGGGTTTGAATTATGTCTCGCGGGTTTCTTGCTGTTGTCGCGAATAGAATTTTCGTTTGCTCCCACTGGAATTGAGCCGCACTGCATCCATTAAGCAGGTGTTCCTGATCTTCTTCTTCTGAATTACAGAGGCAACATCTAGCAGGGCCAGAGAAGCCTCTTTTTTGAATTCTGTCCCATGTTAATATCCGCTTTCTTCCTACCAACCAAGCAAACAGCTTAATCTTCGGCCACCACTTTGTTCTCCATATCTTTTTCCACTTTTGTTCTTCCTCTCCTGGATCATCCTGGGTTTTTATTTTGTAGGCTTCTTTTATTGAGAATATCCCTTTTGTTTCTTTGCCCCATCGGAGGATGTCTCTGCCGTCTCTCTTTTTTATCTTCCTGGAATCGGTTTCCTTCTTGTAAGCTGTTTTTTGTTCTTCTGTTGCGTTCCTTTTCCAATCCTCTAGAGGCTTCCATTCTCGCCATTCCTCATTGCCAGGTGCTGCATTCCAGCAATCTTTAACCACCAGGAGGCCTCTGTCAACTCCTGTTCTGTGAATTTCCTGCATGCCTTGTAGGTTCATCATTTTTTCCCTTTGCTGCCAGGCTTCATCCCAAAATCTCACTATCTGGCCACCTCTTATTTCCCAGAATATATGATTGTCTACTAAGTCCCTGATTTGGGTGGATAAGTTCCAAATATCCGAACCCCAAGGGATATTTTGATCTCTAAGAATTTCTTCCGGGGAGAGAGGCATATTGTATTTTACAGTCCAGATTTCTTTCCATAAGTCCGGCCCCCCTTGTAGCCATCTCCATCTTAATTTAGTAGCAAGAACTTGATTTAATGTCCATGGATCTCTGAGGCCTAAACCACCTTTTTCCTTGGGTTTGGTTAGACTCTTCCATGAACAGAGGGCCCATTTCTTTTGTTGTTTCGGGCCTCCCCATAGAAATTTTCTATAAATATCTACCAGTTTATTACAAATTCCTTTAGGGGCAGCCATTACAGATAATGGATATATCGAGATTGCTTGTATAGTGGCTTTGAGAAGCACAACCCTTGCTGCCAAGTTCAAAGCACGGAAGGTCCAATTATCCAGCCTTTTCATGATCTTTTCAATGATATTTTTCCAATTTCCTATTTTAAGGGTAGATGTGTCTAGCATAGTTCCTAAATATTTGGTAGGGAGATCCCCTATCCTATATCCCATGACCCTAGTTAGATGATTCTTAACAGGTTCTGCAGTGTTAAAGAAAAAGGTTCTGGATTTGTCATTATTCACTTCCATCCCTGAGCTTTCCATAAATATCTCTAGAATTTTCTTTATCCGTTTGACTTCTTTCAGGGTGGCTTTGCAATATATCATTATGTCATCCAAAAATTGTTGGTGTGTGACTGTGGTTCGATTCCCCCATAATCTGAGGCCTTGAATTTTCCTTTCTCTTGCTTATTTTTTAAAATATCTACCTAATCCTTCTGCTGCAATTATGAAGAGGAAGGGGGATAAGGGGTCCCCTTGTCTGAGACCTCTTGAGGCATTGAAAGTTGCTGTTGGCACTCCATTCAGCAAAATAGAGAAGTTCGGAGTAGAGATCATGCTTATGACCCAGTTAACCCATCTATCATAGAATCCAAAGGCTTTAAGGATTCTTTCTAGGTACTTCCAACTGAGCCTATCATAGGCTTTTGAAAGGTCAAGTTTAATTAGCATACCCTTTTCTTTTTTCGTTTTCAGAGTGTGAAGGACTTCCTGGGCCACCACAAGCCCATCCAAAATCTGCCTTCCCTCAACAAACCCAGTTTGCTCTAGGGAGATAATACTTGGTAGGATCAGTTTTAGTCTCTGAGCAACGATTGATGCCACTATCTTGTAGATGACATTACACAGGGCTATAGGGCGAAAGCCATCAGTCTGCTCAGCCTGATTAGTTTTTGGAATCAAGGTTAAAAGGGTTGAGTTTATTCCTGGCCATATCCTTTGATTTATTCTGGCCTCCTCTACAACTTCCAGAACTTCTGTTGCAAGAAACTTCCACCCTGCTTGGAAGAATTCTACAGTATACCCATCTAGTCTAGGAGCTTTGTTCCTTTTCATGTTTCTAACAATGTCTTCCACTTCTTCCATGGTGATTTTCCTCATGAGTGCCAAGTTTTGATCTCTTGTGACTACATTTGGAATTTCGCTGCTTATCTTTGCTATGGCCTCTAATCTGTTGGTTTGTGGTTCCCTCAGAATGTCTTTGAAATGATTAACCAGTACTTTTTCAATTTCTTCATGTTGTAGAACTCTTTTCCCTTCTTGGTTTTTTATAGAGAATATTCTGTTTCGTTGTCTATGCTGAACCATTGCTTTATGGAAAAACTTAGTATTCCTCTCTCCCTCCCTAAGCCATTGAACCCTTGATTTTTGCTTCCATAAAATCTCTTCTTGTTTTCTTCTTTCTTCTAGCTGATTTAAAACCCTGCCTTCTTCTTGTGTTCTCTCCTCTTCTATTCCTTCCATGATATCCATCTGCTGAAGGTCTTCCATTCTCTGTTCTAGTCTCTTTTTATCTTCCATAATGTTCCCAAATTCTTCTTTATTCCATTTCGTTATCTTATTCTTCATTTCCTTCAGTTTGAGTTGAAAGGTGTGCATCTTATTTTTTCCCCTTTGCTCGCTCATCCTCCACCACTCTTCTAGCTTCTCCATCAGTCCTTCATTTCTCAGCCAGAAAGCTTCGAACCTGAAGGGTTTGTTGGGAGGCCTTTGCTTTAAGTCTATCTCTAATTTAACCGGCCAATGGTCCGATCCTGCTACCGGTAGAATGGTGGCTTCTATAAATACATCCTTCAACATTATTTGTTCTGAGATTAGGAATCTGTCAAGGCGAGAGGCTATTTGGTTAGCGCCTCCTCTCCGATTGTTCCACGTATGACTTCCATTGATGGTTTGGATGTCAATCAAGTGCTGGTCCCTTATGAGGTCTCCAAACTGTTCCATTACCTTATCCATTCTTCTTGTTCCTCCCCTTTTTTCATCTAAGGTTTTAATTAGATTAAAATCCCCTCCTACTATCCATTGTTTTCCTGGTATGAGGCATCTCAAGGCTTTTAGATTTTGCAAAAAGTTTTTCTTTTCATTCTGAATATGAGGTCCATACACCCCTGTTATAATAACCTCTTCCTTCGTGCCTACTATACTTGCTGTACCTGATAAAATTCTTGGGAGACTCATCTAGTTACTGAAGTGTATTTCCTCTGGGTTCCAGATAATTATCAAGCCTCCTGCGCTTCCAATTGCATCCAACCCCATCATTTCATAGCTACTCCTGTTTTTATTCAAAATTTCTCTCATTTTCTCAGTACTTATTTTTGTTTCTTGTACTATGATTACACTAGGCTTCTCTTTTTTCAATCTTTCATTCAAATACCTTTGTTTGCCTCTACTGTTGAGGCCTCGTATATTCCATCTTGTAATAATCATCTTAACAGTTTTGGGGGGGATTGGAAGACCTCTGATAGAGGGATCACTCTTCCAGAGTTTACAAGCATCTCACCCACTTCTTGTATCATTTCCCCCATTGTTCTTCTCCCTCGTGTTTTTCCTCCCTTGCCAATGCTGCCCGCTCCTATGCTTTGCGCTTCATGTTTCTCCGATTGTTGATTTTCCTTTTCTTCGGTCAGTCTCTTTTTTTCCTTATATCTTTGAAATGCATCTTTGTATCTCTGTTTTTGTTCTTCTGGGATGAATCTTTCATCAAGCCTTTCCAATTCCTGTAGGAGTCTCGCCATTACTTGTTCTTCTTCTTCTCCTTTTGTTTTCTTTGGGTCTATTTCCATGTCTCCTTGATCTCCTTGGGTTTCATCTGTGAGCTCAACTCCCTGTTCATTATTCCTATTATCTGCCTCTTTGTTTGATTTTTCAGTTATTACCTCCATTCCATCTATTTCTTCTTCTTCACTCACCTCTGTCTCCAAACCTTCTTCCTGTAGGGCTTTAAACATGTTTAGAGATTCTGTTTTCTGGGCTTCTTTTTGTTTACCCATCTGCATCTTTTTATTTCCTCTTCCTCTTCTTCTTGGAACTTCTCTGAAGTCCTCTTTTTCTTCCC
>APFE030918799.1:152972-165394 GCA_000404065.3 Pinus taeda
TACTATCATTACACTGGGCTTCTCTTTTTTCAATCTTTCATTCAAATACCTTTGTTTGCCTCTGCTGTTGAGGCCTCGTATATTCCAGGTTGTAATAATCATCTTAACAGTTTTGGGGGGGATTGGAAGACCTATTATAGAGGGATCACTCTTCCAGAGTTAACAAGCATCTCACCCACTTCCTGTATCATTTCCCCCATTGTTTTTCTCCCTCGTTTTTTGCCTCCCTTGCCAATGCTGCCCGCTCCTATGCTTTGCGCTTCCTGTTTCTCTGGTTGTTGATTTTCTTTTTCTTCTGTCAGTCTCTTTTTTGCCTTATATCTTTTAAATGCTTCTTTGTATTTTTGTTTTTGTTCTTCTGGGATGAATCTTTCATCAAGCCTTTTCCATTCCTGTAGAAGTTTCACCATTACTTGTTCTTCTTCTTCTCCTTTTGTTTTCTTTGGGTCTATTTCCATGTCTCCTTGATCTCCTTGGGTTTCACCTGTGGGTTCAGCCCCCTGTTCGTTATTCCTATTATCTGCCTCTTTGTTTGATTTTTCAGTTATTACCTCCATTCCATCTATTTCTTCTTCTTCGCTCACCTCTGTCTCCAGCCCTTCTTCCTGTAGGACTTTAAACATGTTTAGAGATTCTGTTTTCTGGGCTTCTTTCTGTTTACCCCTCTGCGTCTTTTTATTTCCTCTTCCTCTTCTTCTTGGAACTTCTCTGAAGTCCTCTTTTTCTTCCCCTGTTTTCCTTGTTGTGTTGCTTCCGCTTTTTTCTGCTTCCCTTTCCTTTTCAGCTAGCGTAATAGGGCATTCCCTAAACAGATGACCATATTCATGGCATCTTCGGCAGCGAAATGGGATATGTTCGTAGTCTATAGGTTGGTGCCATAGCTCATCATGATATTCCAGTTCAATAGTGTCTAGGAGAGGCTCTGTGATGTTCATGTAAGCACATATTCTGGCATAGGTATTGAATTTTCCTCTCTTTGTTGTTTCCGCCACTTTAACAAAGGAACCTATTGTATTTCCTATGCCTTTAAGGATCTCTAGTTCCCAGAATTCTGATGGTAGACCAAAGATTTTGATCCAAATCGAAGCAGCTAACATCCTTTCCTTATCTGGGTTGTAGCATTCTACCCATTCTCTCATGAACAGACCAGCGTTGTTCATGAAATAAGGTCCTTCCTCAAAGACTCACCCCCTATCTTCTAGGTTGGAGAATATAACAATGAAGAACCCCTTTGCCCCCAAATTGACTTCCACATGTCCTTTTGGTTTCCACCTCTGATAGATCCATCTCATGAGATCCTTTTCAGTAGGCCAGTATCCTATGAACTTGCATATCAAGGCATAATAACGCATATGGCTTTTGTAATTTTCTAGTCTATTAGGTGGGATTACAAACTTGGGTCTTCTCGAAGTCCTAGGTAGGCATTTGCTTTGGAATCTTGCTCTCCTTTGCGCTCCTATTTCTGAAGTTTCTCCTTCATTTGTTTGGGCTCCTTCCCTCTGTTTTTCCTTTCTATTTTCCCCTGTTAAAGCGGCTTTGAAGGAGGGGATCTCTCCCCCTCGTTCTCCGGCTCCATTCCTTCCCCTCCCAACGCAACTCCTATTGGTTCTGATAACAAGCCCGGTGATAAGCAGGCGATCCTTCAGACTGAAGAATAAACCCTAGCTCCTGCACGTGATCGCGACTCCCGCCTGGCTCCAGCTCCCCAACTATCTCTCGTAAATCCCTCATATTTAGTTCTGATAGGTGATAGGTTTATTTCTCATACACCTCCATTTCTTCTTACTTATGAGGTTTTCAACAGAAATTTCCATTATTGCCTTATTGATTCAGGAGCCTCTTCAAATATTATGCCAAGAACTGTGTGCACCAAATTGAATATTACACCTCAAAAATATAGTGTACACATAGTTCAACTGGACAGAACTAAAGTAGAGGTACATGGATAAATAACATTAGTTTCAATCAAGATTTCCTCCAATCCAAAAGTTTCACAGATAATCGATATTCTAGTGGTTGATATCCCTAAATTTTATGGTTTAATTCTAAGTAGGGATTGGTCTGAAAAGTTACACAGATACTTTGCAACTGATTGGTCTCACATGTGGTTGCCACATAATGGTAAACCTAACCAAATCAGAGTAGACCGTGAAAAATTCATGAAGTACACAGTAATTGATCTCGAGCAAAGAAATGAACCTATAGCTTTCACCAATAACATTATTGGAAACTACTCGGCTGAGTCATTCTTAGGATCCTTTAACGCTCAACAATCTCCCTTTCCAGACAATGTTGTAATATCTCAGAAAGAAATTTTTTCACAAATAGATGCTTCCAAGTGTGTAGATGTAGCTGATAAAGTTGTAAATAATTCACTATTTTGGACTCTTTATTTTGATGGTCCCAAGTCTGAAGATGGTGCAAGTGCAGGATGCATCTTAATCAGCCCACAAGGAAAGAAAACCATGTTAGTCTGCAGGCTTGAATTTCAATGCACTAACAATACTGTAGAATATGAAGCTTTGATTCAAGGACTGTACAAAGCCAATGGCCTTAATGTCAACTATTTGCAAATATATGGAGACTTGGAAATAGTTATTAAACAGGTAAGAAACACAATCCATTGTGTGTCTGGGCATTTCAAACATTATCAATATTTAGCCTAGAATCTTACTCCTTATTTCATTGCTTTTAAGATTTCTTCAATCCCTAGATTACAAAATGAAAGTGTTGACTTACTTGCCAATGTAGCATCTAGGCTTATACCTTCAGAAGAATTTAATCCAGATATATTTTCCATAGAGTTAGTTTTCAGACCATCCATTCCTAATAATGTAACAAATTGGAGAGTGTTTAATAATGATATTGATATAATCGATTTCCTTACATCAAAAGGATCTTATGAGGAACAAATCATAGATGAACATAAGCATGACTTGCAAATCAACCATAAACAATATCAAAACCCAATTCTGAAAGTTGTATTCAAAATGGAAGGTCTCTATGATTTGAAAGACATATTTAAGAATATTACCAACTCCAAGACTCAGAGTTTTACTCTGAGATTTGAAGTGGTAAACCTAGGTACAACTAAAAAACCTCAAAATGTCAATCTAGGTCTTGGTTTATCATCCAAAGAAAGGATACCATTCATCAAGTTGTTGAAAACATATAAAGTGTCTTTGCCTAGGATTATTCAGATCTCAAGACCTATGACTCCTCTGTAATTCAACATACTATACCAATGACTTCTAATGAGAAACCAGTTCAACAGAAGCTGAGAAAGATTCATCCAAACCTTGAAAGTCAAATCAAATTTGAGTTGAACAAACTTCTAAAAGAAAATATAACCTTTCTTGTTAGACACTCAAAATGGGTATCAAATATGGTTCTTGTCAGGAAAAAGAATGGCGATATTAGGATTTGTATTGATTTTAGAAACTTGAATAGAGCTTATCAAAAGCATAACTTTCCTTTGCCTACCATGGAGCAAATATTGCAATAAGTTGCAGGTTTCAAGTTAATGTATTTTCTAGATGGATTTTCAAGATTCAATCAGATCCTTGTACATCTAGATGATAGATTAAACACAACATTCAAGACCAAGTGGGGAACATATGCTTATCAGAAGATGCGTTTTGGACTTACCAACGCAAGTGCTACATTCCAAAACGCTATGGATATTGCTTTTAAAGGTCTAATTAATGAATTAGTTGTTATTTACCTAGATGACATCACAGTATACTCTAGGAACAGAAACAATCATTTGAATGACCTAAAGCATATCTTTGAAAGATGCAAGAAATATGGCATTTCTTTGAATCCCAAAAATTCATACTTTGCTTTAGCAGAAGGCAAGCTTCTTGGGTTCATTGTATCCAAGATATGATATTTAATATAATGCACTGCGTAAACCCCCTAATACTTAAAAAGGAATTTATATTGATCCTGATAGAATCCAAGAAATTGAAAAGATTCCTCTCCCACATAACAAAAAGACCATGCAATCATTCCTAGGCCAGATCAATTTTGTAAAAATATTTGTTCCAAATTTCTCACAGATTGTTTTACCCCTTCAATCAATGATAAGAAAAAATGCAGTATTCAAATGGGGTAGAAATGAAAGAGAGTCATTTGCATTAATCAAAAAATCCATCATCAATGCTCCTTCTTTAACCACTCCAGACTTTCTCAAACCTTTTGTGTTGTATACTTTTTTCATCTAATACATCATATGTAGCAGTTTTAACACAACTAAACGATCAAAACATAGAAGCACCTATCTCCTTTTTCAGTTCACATTTACAAGGTGTCGAGTTAAACTACTCAACTATTGAGAAACAAGCTTTTGTTGTCTTTAAAACCTTGAAACATTTCAGGCATTTTCTCCTCAAAACTTATACAAAAATAATAGTACCTTACCCTACAATAAGGAAACTATTGATTCAAAGATAAGTGGGGGAGAAAAGAGCCAATTGGGTCACTGCACTTCAAGAATACAATGTAGAAATCCGGCCAGCTAAAATTGTTAGGGGCGAAGTTTTTTGCAGGATGCTAACTAGAGCTTCCCACTTATCAACAGAAGAAGACCAACGTAATGAAGTGCAAATATCAGAGGTAAGCCTTAGTGATGCACAATCACAGTATTCTAATTTGAATTTTTATTTGTAGAATGGATATGCTCCCATGCATCTCAATTACAAAACAAAACGTGCTTTACGGTTTAAATCAAATCAGTCTCAATTGGTTGATGATGTATTATTTAGAAAAAAATATGATTCAATGTTATTAAGATGCCTTGAGAAACCTGAAGCTGAAAAGGTTATGCAGGAGTTACATGATGGACCAATTGGAGGTCATTTTTGAGGAAACACTACAGCTCCTAAAATCCTACATGCAGGTTATTATTGGCCAACATTGTTGAAATATGCACATGAAAATGAAAAACTTGCGAAACTACAGTTGGAAGAGAAAAGAAACCAACATTCCCTTTGTAGCCAGTTAATATCCAGCAACCATTTGAACAATGGGAATTAGATATAATTGGTGAGATTGTTCCTAACTCTTCCAAGCAGCACTAGTACATCCTTACAGCTACTGATTATTTCATGAAATGGGTAGAGGCTATCCCACTAAAGGTAGCTAATACAGAAAATATTACAGACTTTATTGATTATTACATAATCACGAGGTTTGGCCTACCCATGGCGTTAATGTTCGATAATGAATCTTATTTTTCTGGAAATACTATGGTAGATTTTTCTTCGAAAAGAGGTTTCAAATTGAAGTATTCAATGAACTATTATCCACTAGGTAATGGATTAGCTGAATTAACAAACAAAAACCTTATAAGAGTCATCAAGATGACTATAAACCAAAATCATAGGAATTGGCACAAAGCATTGACATTTTCTCTTTGGGTAGATAGAATAACACAGAAGGCCTTAATCGGTTCTTCTCCTTTTGCTTTAGTTTATGGAAAAGAAGTAGTTCTCCCCACAAACATAACAATCCCATCTCTCACCCTAGTGCAATTTATCAATGAAAATCCTTCCTCTTCTCTTCAAGCAAGACAATTTTAGATCCTTAAACTCAAAGAAGAAAGAGAAAAGGCTAAAGCTACCCATTCCCATCATCAGCAGTTAGTCAAAGCCTCTTTTGATACAACCTCTACTAGCCATAAAACTTTTGAAGTAGGTGATTTGGTTTTGAAATGGGACAAAGCACATGAGGAAAAAGGTAAGCATACCAAGTTCCAATGACTATGGCTTGGACCATTCCAAATCATTGAGAAAATTGTTAAATCAACATTTCTTTTACCAGACTTATCAGGTAAAGTGGATTCCTTGCTTGTTAATGGGAAAATTCTGAAAAAAAAAAATACTAGAAGACAACCTCTTCTATTTTTGTATCACATTGTCCTTAAGATTCTTAGGAAAATAAACATTAATGTAGTATTTACTTTTGGCCTCTCAAAATAAAATCTCTGATAATATTTTGATTTTTTGCTTCTATAAGTAGGAAAAGTTAAATAAATAATTAGAGCATTTGAGTATCAAAATGAACCTTATTTCTTTGAAGAAACTTGACCTTGCTAAAACATTTGTTCAATGAACAAGCTCTTACCTTTATAAAGTATAAATGTATTGTTATCAGTCAAGAAAAAAATCTTTAACGTAGTAAGAACTTTCTATAGATGAGTATCTCAAAACTCTATCATTATCATCCAAAACTCTTTAAAAGGGCCAGTGATTCACCCCATCAGATAAAATTTTCTTTTTTAATAGTTTAATTCTAAAATATGCAGAACTTAAAAGATAATAAGTCTCATTACGAGCCTGTTTACCATGATCATAGGGGAATAATTAAACTGCATATCAAAACAGGGTAATAGCCAATGATCTAATCAATCAAAGGACAAGGGGTCTCATCAAGAGCCATCTTGTTAAGTTTATTTACAACTTGTGAATGTAATTGTCATTATTGGGCTACCAAGCCTACACAATGTCTTTTAAATTTCAAAAGAAAATTACATGAAAAGAAAAGCAAGGTCCAAAGAAAAAAGAAAAATCAAATGAATATCATTTTGAATTTTGAAAATTGCTTCGGATGGGACAATGAATCATTGTTGTTTAAAAGGTAACCCTATTGAGACTATGAATGCCTACTGGCTGTAGAGGCTCTATCTGTGATAAATGAGAAAACCAAAAAACTAATCTATAGAAGACACCTACTATATCTCTTTAAAATATTAGAATTGAATGATGCAAACATTTATATTTTTATCACTAGAAGAGTAAAGTAGTTGAATAGATAGATTGAGTGAGTGATTATGATTTCAGAGTGTTGAAAAATGTGCAACAAGAAATGTTAAATTTAGAATGTGCTAAAAATAGGACTTCTAAAAATAGCATGTATAAAAATAGCAGTTTGGCCAGTGAGGTCATTAGCCACATTGGGTGAGAGGTGAAACTGATAAAAATAGAAAGTTCTAAAAATAGCATTTATGGGTCCCTTCCTATTTATAGCAGTCCCTAGTCTATCAATAGGAAATAAAAACGAATTTGGTCTTAACAGCAGTTTAAAATATTAATTAATTAATCTCCATGAATTAATTAGTTAAGGAAAAACAAACTTGAAGTCTATGTGAGGACATGCAATAGTTTATCTATAAATTGGTGAATTTATCCATCAGTTAAAGAGATAAGGATGAGTTTTAATTATGAGTTGTAATTAGTTGGCTCAGTTAACTAAGTCAAGTCCAGTTAGATTAATTTAACATGTTGTTAAATTAATGAGATTCAATTTGTTAATGCTTGCATGCATGTAACAACTGGTATTTTCAGATAACTGAATATTATAGCTTAAATAACTCAGGCATGTTAATTCAGACAAAGACCCAGTTGAGATCAGAGAAGGGACAATGTACTATCACTTGCATGAATATTTTTCCTATAAAAGAAGCTCTTCCATGATGAGGATTTATCTCCTTCAGGTTTGTGCAGTTATTTTAGAGGTCAGAGTTGTGTGTGAGGTGAGAATCACACAGGTTGCAGCTAGAGGACCCAGGACAAACTGTGCATAGAAATAGGAGGCTTGGAGGGCAGAGGAGAAGGTTTGTGAGAAGCCTTTGACTGTCTATGAGCAGTAGAGGGATTGTACTGGGAGCTGGATAGCTTCTGAGATAAGGCTTTGTGTAATCTGGACATATTTCCACTTGTATGATAATACAAAGATGGGGTTTTAGCTTGGTGCTTTCCCCTGGTTATATCTTCTGTGTTATGTGTGATTGATTCCTTCTTATCAGTTATATGTGTTCTTATTGATGTTGCTCATGGTTAATTAAGCTTCCGCTAAATTGTTTGTAGAAGTAGATCAAGTGTTTTGCTTTAGTACATTGCATTACCAGCTGATCTACAGGTGGGAAATTTCTACATGGTATCAGAGCTAGTTGAATTGTAGGAAAAATTCTACAAAATTCTACATGCTATCAGAGCTAGCTGATTTGTAGAAAAATTCTACAAAATTCTACATGGTATCAAATCAGAAGTGATCAAGGAAGAATAGTATACTGAGAGGAGATTTCAAAGTTTTGAGTTTTGGGCCAACATTTTGCAGAGCAAATCTAAAAATTTCTATACAAAATTTTCAGAAATAAATAGAATATTTGGATTCCTTATGGAAAAATACCCAAAAAAATATTCGACAGAATCGAAGTTTAGATGAGGGAGATATCGCTGATTTAAAATTAGCTCTTTTTCTAGAAAATTTCGTGACAGCGGGAAAGTGGAAATAGATTGGTGTGCTAGCCAAGAACCTGTATGCACTTGAGGTACAAGATGCATGCAAAGCCTTGAGAAGCAAGGAAAAGGTTAGATACTTGGTGGTTGAGAGGGAGAGTAAATTACCTCTAAACATGCAGAGCCAGAAGAAGTCTCAAACAATTGTGGAGGAGCCACGATTGGTGCAGCAACTTTAGGAGGTTGTGGAGCAGCCACAACAGGGGAAGCTGAGTGGAGATTGAGTAGATACATCTACTCATGCAGAGACCACTAGTATGGGGAAACTTTGAGCCAGGTGGGCTGAGGGATCACATGCAGCCATACCTCCATGTAGGAGGTGGGGTTATGTGGATTGATCGTCCCAAGGAGGAGGGGCAGGATCCTTGAGGTACCCAACCTCTTAGATGAGACCTTGCTATGGGAGCCTCAATGTGGAGTAGCAGGAACTAATTGATTGGGTAGAGACAGATGCAGATGGAGCAGTAGAGAGAGAAATAGTGCAGGGAATCCCAAGACAACGCATAGCTAGCAAGTTGCAACAATGTGAGAGGCACAAGTTTTTTTCATAGTGCAAGGTGGGACAGAGAGGTGTACAATTGTGCAAGATGCATGGAGATGTTGCAGTAGTGCAGATGTCAGAGAGGGAGCACTTTTCAGCAGCAGGTAGAGCTTCAGCATCAGAGTATCTTCCGAGCCCAATAGAGTGGTCAGTTGGGAGTGTTTTTGTTCCAAGTGTTGTTGGAGCAAGTGGAGCAAGTAGATGTGTTGCATGCAGAACATTCCAGAGTTGCAGGATCAGGTTCGAGAGGAAGTCTTTCTTGTTGAGAGGGAGTGTTGAAAAATGTGCAACAAGAAATGTTAAATTTAGAATGTGCTAAAAATAGGACTTCTAAAAATAGCATGTCTAAAAACAGAAGTTTATCCAGTGAGGTCATTGGCCACATTGGGTGAGAGGTGAAACTGCTAAAAATAGAAAGTTCTAAAAATAGTATTTTTGGGTCCCTTCCTATTTATAGTAGTCCCTAGTCTATCAATAGGAAGTACAAATGAATTTGGTCTTAACAGAAGTTTAAAATATTAATTAATTAATCTCCATGAGTTAATTAGTTTAGGAAAAACAAACTGGAAGTCTATGTGAGGACATGCAACAATTTATCTATTAATTGGTGAATTTATCCATCAGTTAAAGAGATAAGGATGAGTTGTAATTATGAGTTGTAATTAGTTGGCTCAGTTAACTAGGTCAAGTCTAGTTAGATTAATTTAACAAGTTGTTAAATTAATGAGATTCATTTTGTTAATGCTTGCATGCATGTAACAACTGGTATTTTTAGATAACTGAATATTATAGCTTAAATAACTCATGCATGTCAATTCAAACAAAGAGCCAGTTGAGATCAGAGAAGGGACAATGTACTATTAGTTGGATGAATATTTCCTATAAACGAAGCTCATCCATGATGAGGATTTATCTCCTTCAGTTTTGTGTAGTTATTTTAGAGGTCAGTGTTGTGTGTGAGGTGAGAATCACATAGGTTGCAACTAGAGGACCTAGGAAAAACTATGCATATAAATAGGAGGCTTGGAGGATAGAGGAGAAGGTTTGTGAGAAGCCTTTGACTGTCTATGAGCATTAGACGGATTGTACTGGGAGCTGGATAGCTTCCGAGCTAAGGCTTTGTGTAATCTGGACATATTTCCACTTGTATGATAATACAGAGATGGGGTTTTAGGCTGGTGCTTTCCCCCGGTTATATATTCTGTGTTATGTGTGATAGATTCCTTCTTATCAGTCATATGTGTTCTTATTGATTTTGCTCATGGTTGATTAATCTTACACTAAATTGTATGTAGAAGTAGATCAAGTGTTTTTCTTTAGTACATTGCATTACCAGGTGATCTACAAGTGGGAAATTGCTACATGGTATCAGAGCTAGCTGATTTGTAGAAAAAGTTCTACATGGTATCAAAGCTAGTTGATTTGTAGG
The DNA here is from genome assembly GCA_000404065.3 of Pinus taeda. NCBI lineage: Eukaryota > Viridiplantae > Streptophyta > Pinopsida > Pinales > Pinaceae > Pinus > Pinus taeda. The sequence goes on from APFE030918799.1 coordinate 163,243, forward strand.
AAGAATTCTACAAAATTTTACACAGAGGAATATGGTTTAGTTTATAACCCATGTAATTATTATCTCTATAACTTTTCTTATTTTGAAAGTTTTAGAAATTTCAAAAGATCAATCAGAGATAGTTGGTTCTTTGAAGTGAATCGCCAATTGTTGTACTATGTAACAACCCCCCCCCCATTTATACGAGTAATAGTTGATATTTGACATATAAATGGGGACCCTTTTTAATTTTTTTAGTCTTTGAAAAATAAATCCTAACTCTAAGAAATTGCCTTCAAACCCTTAGAAAACAACCCAAGCTTAGGATCTTTATCACAAATCTCATTTCGCAGTTTTCCATGTGATAATTATAAACATCTTTATGTAAATCTCGAAATGCTATATGCGATGAATCCCCCTGCTGCAATATTCCAATCAAAATGCCTTGAGAACACGTGGTCGTACTTCGCAGAGTCGCAAATAAATAATGCATGCCATTGTGTCATCCTTTAACGATTTGTGAAATGCGATATTGCGATTTTCGCAATCGCATTTCGCATTATCTCCAAGCAATGGTATATTACAACGTTTAAAAGTTTTGATGGCGTTTTAATGTAATAATGAGTGGTTTGACAAGATAATTAATTTTTAGCATCCCAAGGAGAGGTAATGATGTTTCAAGTTATGGATAGTTAATGCTAAATATCTCGTTCAAATCTTCCCACAATTCAAATTCATTTCAAAGATATTTCAGCCTTAATTTCCCTATATCATATGTGTTGATATATCTCTTCCATTTTAGGAAAGATTCAAATGACATGTCATTGGGAAAGGTGATGCAAAAGCAGAAAAAGCAGAGCCTTATAGAGTCTGACCTATTAGAAATATTGCCTATATTCTCTGATACAGTTTGCAGTGCCGATGGGGGAGCAACAACATGCCTGAAGATGAGCGTCCCAAAATTATTGTCATAAAGGTGTTAGAAAATTATATATTATAGAGAAATGGAACACATAAAATATATTGCAGAAATATAAACACAAAAAACACATAAAACAAGAGAGACACAGATATACGTGGTTCACCCAATTTGGGCTACGTCCATGGGAAATAGCCAATCCTTCCTTTTATATGATCCACCAAACTGAAGAGATACAACCTACAGCAGATCCGTTGTAATTCTCTCTTCACTCTCACACAATCTCCTCCCTCTTTCTCATTCAGAATGCAAATCTACATAGACGCAATAAAATTCCCTCATGTATAGAGAGGGGTGGCATTCTAGGGAAAAAAACCCTAAATTAAACATAAATTCTACCGTCATATCTCCACCTAATGAATGACCTAGATTGACTACAAAATTACAACATTTTACAAGGCAATTTTACATCTATTTTTAGCTTCGGGGGTGTTGCCCCTGATCCTCTACTAAGAGGGGACTCCTAAAGATCAATCCCCCCCCCCTAGGACCCCCCTTAAAATGAAAATATTATGGGTAATGTTGCTGCCACATTACAAACTGGGGTCCAATGTGGTGATACCTCTCAATAAAGAAGATAATTAGGCTCCATGCCCAATAATCTCCCACTTGGAGACTAATTATAGAAACTCCACCGCTGCTTCATTTGCTGGACAATGACTCCACTTTGGACCTGGTTGTTTCTCATCTTCTTCATCATACTTGAAGACTAATTGAAACTTATCAGAATCTCAATTTCTCCCTGGTTACAGCTTTTGTTAACATATCTGCAGGATCCTGGGTAGTGTGTATCTTTTCTTGCTTCAACTATCCATCTTCCAACACTGACAGTATGAAATGGTATTTGAGTTGTATATGTTTAGTCTTGGAATGAAATGTGGAGTTGTTTGCAATATGTATGGCACTCCGGCTGTCACTATATAACTTGCCCAACTCCTGCTTCTTACCCAATTCGTCCAGAAACCTTTGTAACCAAATCATTTCTTTACTAGCCTCTATAAGAGCAACATACTCTACTTCTGTTGTTGAGAGTGCAACAACACTTTGCAGTTTTGAAACCCAACTAATAGTGGTTCCACCTACAGTAAACACATACCCTATTGTGCTCCTCTTGTTATCTCTATCACACGCCATATCTGCATCAACATATCCTTGTAGAGCAATGTTTGAACCACCAAAGAATAATGCTTGATT
>APFE030918799.1:169480-197211 GCA_000404065.3 Pinus taeda
TCTCAGTATTGAAGACAAGAAATTCAGGAACTCAAGGATGGACCTCATGGGGTCATTCAAAGATGAAGACCTAAAGAAAATGGACCATATACCTGACCCTCGGGACATATATGACAAGTCATACTTGGCCAACTTTGCAAAGAAAAATGAAGAACATTTCAAGATGATCTGGGGCAGGAGGGTGCTGGAAAACAAGTTAAAATATGATCAAATGGGTATGTATCCCGTAGTCTCCTTCGTGAACCCCTACAACTATGAACGTTCTACGTTATGTAGGCTATATGGATTACCTAATAATGCTAAGTTTTGTATAGAATGGATTCCTTTAATTGATTCCCATGTCAATTCCCACATAATGAATTGGGCCACTATAGTATCTAATAACCTAGCCATCTCCGTCTCCGAGTATCGTCAAAAGAGATCCTTCTCCACAGAGAAACTTCATCCATTTTATTTCAGTGCATACATCATGGATGCCATCTGTTTCTACACTAAATTTCCAATCATGGGTTGGAAATGGACTTTGCAGGACCCCTACCCTATCCATCTCAGCCATAAACAGGTTTGGGAATCCCATTATATACCCCATTTTTTTTAAGTATGCCATGTTGTTATTTTACCATTGCATCAATTGATTTTTAATAAGAAAACCCCCAGGTTTTCCAAAGAAGCTACTACATACCTTCTCATAGTAGGCAAGTATTTTGTTGAAGAATGGTTTACATACATCAGGTTTTTTGGCAGTACAACAGACCCACATGTCCTCCCTTTATATGTCTCTGATAAACTATGAGCAAGCGAAGTAGACCACCATACTGTGGGAAAGGGCTTGACCAAGACCCTAAAAGATAATAAAAAGTCCTTGTGGCCATATTTTTCCATTTGGTGTGGTTCCTTTTCATTAGAAAATTTTAGCCATGCAACCAAGGAATCACCAAGCTTAGAGAGCCTCAGGCTCCATACTCTATCGAAAAGGCAATTTGATACAAACAAAATAACACATATTATTACTAATGCGGTGAAGATTCATCCCTTTAACCATGAGGCTAATAATTCTAATGACCTTTTATAGTCATCTGAATAATTTGAATAAGCATTCGAGTGGGCAAGGGAAAATCTGAGTCCGGAAGATTGTGAAAGATTTCAGGAATTCAGAAACAAAAGGCTCGAAATAATTCCATTGCATTTGTTAAAAAATGATGACAACCCTACACCCAGTGCAACTATCAATGGTGAGGGACCAAATTCTCGCATAGAGTCTCAAGTGGTGTTTTCTTTAGGGGCCTTGACCCAGGTTCAATTTTAGTCAGCCAAACAAATTCCTACACTACCAGTCCTTTCAGCATCAACCCATAGAGTGCGGACCAAAGTCTCACCCGAAGCAGTATGGGGGGATGTTGGAACTAAGTTTCCGCACCTTGAGTTGGTTGTGATGTCAGTTTATACCCTCTTCCCCTACTTTTGTGCAGGTTTCTAAGCCTTAGGGCTCTGTCAGTCTACTCTTTATTCCGCCTTCAGTACCTTAGTGAAGGTGTACGATTGCCCTTCGCGCAGCCCTAACCCATGGTTCAGGTACTTTCGCGCAGCTATGACAATGTATTGTATAAGTTCCCAAGCTATCTCAAGTGTTTTACTTATCTTACTAATCAATCACAGTTAGCATCACATAATATGATATCTTTACTTGCATTCAATTAACAAATATAATCACATATATTCGCGCATCAAATGAACATTGTAAATTAAACCCAAAACACAATATAATTAGATGCATTAACAGAGATCAAACACACAGTAATTGCATATTACTTCTCTTTATTGATATCTTCCAATTTAATACAAACTCTATCTGCCCTACACACATAGCTGCAAAGGTATGCTCACTCAGTTACGGACTTCCACCCTAGGCCTCTACACACTTAGCTATAGAGCCTCTACCTACGCTAAGGCGTGATAACACTTAGACTTCTCTACCAAAAATCTAATGCTTTCTTCTTCTCCAACTGCCTAGAACTTACTTACTTAGCACTTTTTTATACAAAGCCTTGGTCCACAAACCATGGGTAGATATTTACAGCCGACTTGACACTTTACAAAATAAGGGTGGACAACCCTTTATGACTCTTGACACCCTTGTGCTCCGCGACCACAAAATGCAGAAAATTTACTATTTTATTACATAATTGTCCCAAAATATGGGCATTTAGTCCCAAAAATACTCTTGGGGGAACCCGTTCCCAATAAGCCCCCAACACAAACATGGTAACTCGCCCTCGAGTCACTCTTCAAGTGCAAAGATCTTGGTGCGAAGACCTCCCAGCTTGACTTGTATGATGGAACCTCGACAGTGCACTCTGCAGCTGCCTGCGTCACTTCTTCAACCAATTGCTCTGTCACTAGTCCTAAACTGTCAGCCTGAAGCTTCTACTAAGTCACTTGCAGACTAGCAAGCATGCCTTCAATGGAGGTCATGATCGAATAAGCTTCGTCCAACCAGGGATTCAAGCACACCTTTAGCACTGCCTCTTTGTGTTGTGCTTCATATACATGTTCCTTCAATGTTTTGGCCTCTTGCAACTTTGCTAGTCTCCTTGTGAGAGAGATGGCACGCATTGTACCTTTTACTTCGTCATAGCATTGTTTCAGTTCTCGCACCTTTGTCTCCAGCCGATGTACATTAGGGTCCTATTGTAGACTCATTAAGACCTCGAACGATTGTTCAAATAGTCGTGTGCAGTATACTACTGCACTATCCACTACTGCTATCACCTCTATGATAGCGGTTGTGCGTTGCTCCTTTACTTCTAGTGGAGCTGAAGGCTGGGCCTTCAAATGAAAAGTTATAATCTGTAGGTTCAGCTCCAGCTGAACCTTAGCCAGCTCTATATGAGTGTCATGCACCCCCGTAGAAAGCTTGTAGACCTCTTCATTTGCCTCTGCGTCCTCAAGAATGGCCAATTTAGGGACCATTCGGTAGGATTCCTTCATGACCTTAATCATGCACTGATTTTTGTTAGTAAGTTCCACCATGGAAGTGAGGGCGGTGTCTCACTGCAGGGCCATCTGTACATTATTAATCTTCTACTCACTGATTACCTGCAAAGCACACTGTTCATGGGCCCTCAGCTCCACAATCACCCAATCCTGCAGTAGGTGGAGCGCCTCGCCTGGAAGCACTGCCAAGTTCAACCCCACCCCCTTGAGGGCACTGACAGTAGGCATGTCATATTCATTTTTTGCGGTCAGTGCTCCATCCGGCAGCACTATCGCTTAGGATTCCTTCGCATGCAACATCTCGGTGGCTTCTGAAGTACCAATGGCGAGGCTGGTGGACACGGCGCCAACCTATGATGCACAGATCTACAACTCATGCAAACCCATCTGGATGGCCCCCAATAGTTTCTGTTGTTGCTGCTTGAACTGCTACAGTACCTCTACCGTGACATCTCGCACCATGTCTCCAATGTCATTCAAATCTCCCTCTGTTAGGGTGATTAGGTCCAGCGATGTCTTACTAGCCTTGGATTTCTTCCAGGCCCCCACATTTTCTTGTTCTCTTGGATGTTTGATAAAGTACGATGCCATCTACAGGTCCACTCCATCCTGCTCTATTTTCTCATCAGCTTCTTCCTCTGATTCGGGTGAAGGCGACCTCGCACCTTTATCAAAGTTGTGCTCTATTCCGCCTATCTAATTTTTCTTTTGTTGGGCATCATCGTGCTCTACCTAGGCCTTGTTAGCAGCCTCCTTCTTCCTCTTCTCAGCCATCTGCGCCATCTTGAGCTTTACCTCCTCCTTTTTACTTTGTGCGATAGACTTGATCGACCCCATCGCCGAGTTTGAGGCAGTGCACCACTCAGTTGGCCATTGATCAAGAACTGCATCAATCTCATCGTCCATTGCCAAGTAAGGCAAGTCATGCCACTTCTACTCAGGTTCCTTCCATGCCCTGAGCACGATGCACTGAAAGTCTGCCTTGAACTCCATGTACTCATGTAGTTTGACAAACACAATAGGCGACAATCGTGGTTTGCGATTGATAGCCATGCACATATTCATTTCCATCAAGATCCAGAAGATCTTGTTATCCTTCATGCACTAAGCATCCTTGGTCTCCCACACTGAAGCATACTTCACTACTTCTGGTAGGTCTAGCACGACTGAGGGGAATTGACTGTCTTCTGACAGCTCCCAGGCTACCAGCACAATGGACAGAAATAGCCACGCATAGTGGAAGGTCCTTCTGAGCTCTTATGCCTCACAATAGTTCGCAAGGAACTCACCGTAGAGATAGAGCGCCCAATTAAATTGGCCTCGTTTGGTGCATTGGGCTGCTAGAGCAACGACCAATGTCAACACTTCATCTTCATGACACTTCTGCATAACATTTGCTACCAAGATCTACATGGCCACCTTGACCGTAGGATCACAGATACTTAAAATGGCATAGCCTCACGACTTCTTCATGAGCTTGAATTTCTCCTTCATGGCCTCTGCGAGGGCCTGCTCACCACCTCTTCTGCCAAACATCATGGCAGGATTTTCCCCTATACAGGGTAGCTATGTGATCCTATGGATCAACCTGTTGGTGATGGGTATTGGCTCCTCCATCCACAGACACCCATCATGCACCAAGCATAGCAGCTGCTTGATGACCAATACTGTAATGGGTGTGCGATTGTAGTGTGACACCAATAGTAGGTTGAGAAGACCTGCCTTGTCTACTCCCCTGAGCCACCTCCATGGCTCCAATGCAGTCACCCGGTGGTTGTGTGAGCAACATGGTGTATTAGTTATTTTGTCACCAAGTGTGGGAACTTCTCAGTGTTAGCTAAGTCCCAATCTTCTAGTTTCAACAACAGAACCTGCCCCAAGTGCGGTACTTCAAAGACAATCTCATTAGGTAGCAGAGGTATGTGCAAGGTGACCTTACTTTCATCGATGTCCTTCGGTACCTTGGTCTTGGCTTTGCGCGAAGGGACATATTTGGGAAACTTAGTGATAGTGTCAGAACCCTCAACTTCAACGTCCTCCACTTCCACCCCTAAATCCTCATCATCCATCGGGATTTCCTCAATATCTTCCTCCTCTGGCTCCAAGTTAATGGTTTTTCCCTTTTCTTGTGCAGTGGGCTTGTCCTTCTGTGGGTTTCTTCTAGGTGACGCATGCACTGGTATCGCAGCCTGCTTTCCCTTCTTGTCCTTCACACTCTCCTTGGTCAAGGTAGGCTTCGATCTGGGCATCCGTGGTGACTTGGGGACTTCAGCTAGTACCTTTACAACCTCTGGAGAAGCTCCCTCTGCCTCCATAACAAACCTCCAGCATAGCCCCTTCTACAGTCACTGCTTCGGCATCCATAGCTTTGGATCCTGGGATAAAATCACAAATGAAATTGTGATTGGACCCAGGAAATCAATCAAACACTAGGTAGTCAAGAAATTCTTCAAAGAATGCATGGATCATGCACGTCTAAGAGCTCACCAACTCAATGTAAAAAATGCCAAGTGTTTTTCGTTGGGCCTCCACCTGTAATTTATAGGCCATTTTGAATTCAAATCTGACCGTTCCCCCCACATTCAGTTCATTAATGCCCGATTGGCAGTAGATTTACAAGGATCTTACCCATAAATTTTGTCTTAAATGTTGGCCACCCATTCCATTTGGCTGCATTCTTATTGTCAAATCATGAACAATGACATTAACGGTCACTTTTCGACTGACTTGCGCAATTTCTCCTTGGGTAGCACAGCGCACTCTGCACTATCGCGAACCCTGTGACACCTCCTCGTTCCGCACAATCCTCCAACCACGCACTTCCCCAGCCCGGGCAGTGTAGTTTATAGTCCCGTGCCTCCTTTTAGCTACTTGGAGTGCTAAGACTATGTTACCTTCATATAGTCACTTGGCCAAATCACTAGTGTATAACTTCAATCAGTTGCCATTCATCTTGCCTGAGAAGGGATCTCCATTCAATTTAACCAACTAAACTGCTCCACCATCGGTAATCTCCTTAATGAAATAGGGCCCTAGCCAGTGCATTCTGAATTTCCCTAGAAATTTATCAAACTTGCTGTCATATAACAAAACCAGATCATTTACCTTAAATGTGCGCTATTTAATATGTCGATCATGCCATTCTTTTTCACGTTGATTTGGGACTTGTTGGTGAAATCTAGCCAGAAATCTTTCTTCCTCAAGCTTAGTAAGTTGCGCGAGCCTCTCTTCCAAGTCTCCATCATACCCGTGAGTGCCACTATGTGTAGACTAGGCACAATGTATTCCATGGGCATCACTGCTTCAACTCCATATACAAGCCTAAAGGGTGTCTATCCCGTCAACTTTTTGCATGTCATTCAATAGCCCCATAGTACTGTAGGTATGTGTAGGTCCCAATCACTTCATTAAGAATTTCAAATCTTGGTCAGTGCGTTCTCCAGTACCTTATTGAATGCTTCCACCATCCCATTAGCTTGTGGGTGATAAGGCATGCTTTTCTGGTGATATTCCTGAAATTCCTCCGTCAACACACTAATCGTTTCGTTTAGAAAGTGCGTACTGCGATCACTCATCAAAACCTTTGGACACCTAAATCGCTTCAATACATACTCAAAGAGAAAATTCACAGTGTTCGTGCCTATGTAGTCCTTCATAGGCTATGCCTATGGCCATTAACTCAAATACTCAATCATGGTGATAATGTACCCCACTCTCATCTTCTTTCCTTGGGGCTGAATGGGTCCCACAAATTCTATCGCCCATTTCTCGAAAGGTTGTAACATCATCTATGGGTTCAGGGGCAACCCATCTCTCTATGATGGCTTGCTAGTCCTTTGACACATGTCACATGCCTTGCAGTAAGCTTTTGAATCTTGATGGAGGGTTGGCCACCACAATCCTGCGTGTATAATCTTCTGTGAGGTCACCCTTCCTGCGTAATGTCCTCCTGCAGTGTCCCCATGAGGTTCCATAAGGGTACTGCTCCTTTCAAACTCAGGTACATATCATCGTAATACTTCATCAGACCCCATTTTGTAAATATGTCAGGCAATGACAGAAAATTCTGTCGCGTGCACCACTAACTCCTTTTTCTGTTGGATGGTGTAGCCTTCCTGGGTAGTTCCTATCGTTAGGAAGTGTATGATGTCTTCAAAGTGACCATCTGCGACATGCATTGTAAAGAGATTCACATCAAGCAATCCCTCCTCCAAATTAGTGGGCTCTTCCCCCATCTCGATGCGTGACCGATGGTCTGGTCTCGTGTTCAGTCATCCGGGCTTCACAATAACTGCAAAATCATACTCTTGGAACAATAACAACCACCTACAAATTCTCCCCCCCAACATAGGCTTATTGACCCATTGAGTGGTCCAATCAGGTTGAATTAGATCCAAAGGATCCTCTAGTATCCTAAATATTGTTGCTTTAACTTCTTATAGTGTTTCGTTAATACAGTCAAACCCATCTTTGAAGTTGAACATCATTATGAACCCTTGCAGAATATCCCATTCACCTATTCCATGGTGGAGCTCTGTCTCCAACTACCAGTTCATCAGGATGACATCCAAGGTGTGACAAAACAAGTGCACCCATTCAGGTTGGGGCTTCACTCCATAGGCCTTAGCCCATTTGGCCAAGTGTGCGTACGGATCGTCCTTCCCATCATACTTGTCTGTCACTCGTACCTTTGGCTTCCTAAAGCATGTTCTCATCATCCTCCTACACTCGTGCCAATCTTCAAAACTACCCTTGTGCATACCCCACCAACTCACAGGTGTAGTGCACAGTGCCTAGTCCAAAGCTTGGAAGCGTTGCTTCTCTGGTACTTCCCTCTCAAAGGCATCTAAAAACACATCCACATCATTCAAGCCATCATAAATGAGTGTATTTCTTACCTCTGACAACACACAACATAACAACCGGGTCATCATATTACAGCTTAGAGTGGTTACTTCATGTAGCCGATTCTTCCAGCACTCTAATTCTTCATCTAAGTCTGAGTTGCAGGAACTCTTGCAATCCCATGTAATTCGTGCATCCACTGTCGGATTCACCCAATCTTGGTCTTGCGTTGTTATTTTATATATGCAGTCTAAATCATCAGCAATTTTGTAATCGCGGACTGGTTCAGTATAGCACGATCCTTCAGTAGGATCTAGGGGTACTATTACACAAAGCAATTTCTTTTAAAATATCATCTTTTTCTTCTTTAGGTTGATTACCCTATTCATGTCACTAGCCCAATCAATGCCAAGGAGCACAAGGTAGGGGTTGCTATCATCCACAATTTCTATGGCTTCAAAGTTAGCCAATGCGCTTGCGCCTTCAATATCAACAGTTACTCCTTGCAGTTTTCCCATGGAGATGATCTTCTGCTAATTTTTTATCCTTAATCAAATCGGAGACCATTGTAGCATGGGTCTCCCCATCCACTCCCAAGTCTACTTTAGCAAAACATTCGCGTCTGACCCCAGATCCAGATTAACTTGATCCATTTCATATTCTCCTATCTGTGCAGTCAGTCTCATCTCACGTCCTATCCTTGCTTTATTCTAACCAATATCCTGTACCACATGCGGTTCACCTGGAGTGTTTCCAGCGCATCTATTTATAAGTTCCTTTAACCCCTTCCTAGCCTTGCTATCACACAACAGCTTCATGCAAGTCTCTAGAAAGGCCGTAAGCATAGAAGGGTCCATTTCCTGAACAGGCTTATCCCGGCTCCCTGAGGTAGAGGCCTCAGCAAATCTCTTCTTTGCTTTCATGAATGTTTCACGTGCAAGCTCCAAATCAAATTCAGCCTCCTTTGTCAGAGCTTTGCGAACCCATGTGCTGTCTTCGGGTTGTTTCCCCTTATCGTCACCCATTGCAATTCCACTTCAGAGCACTATATTCACATTCGTATCCTATTCGTGAGGCTCAGCCCTCATCATTTACAGGTTCTAAGTTGGCTGTAGTGGTAGCACCCCTTTGTTGCATATCCTCCCTATTAGTGTAGGACAGTCCTCTGTATCATGATCAAACTGAGTACAATATTTGCACGATGGACACGTTTGGTTAGTGCATTCATGGGCATAGTGTCCTGGTCCTCCACAATTGTAACAAATTAGTTGTCCCTGACCTCTGCTAGGTCCTCCTTCACCTCGGCCTCGTCTGCACCCCTGAAATCCTATTCGCTCCATCCTAGCGCTTTGGTCAGGAGGCCGCGTTTCTGCCTAAACTCTATAGGTGGGTGTTATGTCCATCATCAATTCATAACTTTGGCAGTTGTGCTCATCATGCCCTACTAACCTATAGAAGTTGCAAAACAATTGTTGTGGTGTTTGTACAAACTTTTGTAGCAAATGAGAGTTATCAGTTGTATTTTTCCCTACTACCTGACATATAGCGCACCACAATGCAAGTCCCATGCTTAGTTCTACTTGTGCTTCCGGCCTTAAAGGCATTGATCCTCCTCCTGCAATATAGTTCACAAATACTGGGCAATGGTCTTTGTCATGCCCCTGACCTTTACATTTTAGGCACCATATCTCTTCCCATGCCTCTAGTTGAACTGTTGTGTCCTGCTTCAAACTTTGCATTTCAAGGAAAAGATTTTACAACTATGCATGGATCTACTGAACCCCCAGATTTGGATCTTGCATTTGTGTTTCATGTAGTCTTATTGCAATCTCCTAGGTGTCTTCCTCAGTCGTAATCTTCTGTTGTGATCGTGCAACCCTTAGGTGAGGCAGGAGCGAAGCCATGAACCACTTGCAGTGTTATCCATCTGTTAAGTTCATATTAGCTTCATGGATTTTACACTTCAATCTCTGATCCAATTCCCAAGGTGTATCACTTGGTTTCATCATGATTTCCTTAAACCCCACAATCGACTGCACCTTAGATTTAAGCCTACCGAACTCTTTATTCAGCGCGATCTGGATCTCTGCCAACCCAGAAGTTGGGTTATCATTAGAGTACTTGATGTACCAAATTAGCACGCGATCCTATAAATCACTAACCAATGTTTCCTTCTTCATGTGATCATCTATGACGCCCTGAGCTTCCCATATAGATTTTACGATGAACCAAAACTGGTCTGAGTCCTTATTTCCCAGGCACTTCACTGAATTCTCCATGTTGAACTGGGGTGGAGGTGGTGGTGGTGTGGGAAAAGCCGCAAGTGGCAATGGTGGTGAAGGTGGGGGTGGTGTGGGTGGAGGTGGTAGTCACAAGAACCCTCATTTTATCAACTGAACTACACTTCGTGGAGAAACCTGTTCTACTCCCTCTTCATCACTTAAAGGAGGTGAAATTAGGGGGCTATATTCAGGACCCTTTCTTTCTTCATTCCTGTAAGTCTTTCCACATCATGTAGCTCCGAACATCAAGGTAGCTGCATAACCCATTTTTTGCACAATAACATCTTAATCCAAGTGTTTAAAGACTTCAAGTACTTACCTCGCAGACCTTTAAAAAAGTGCCGCTCTACCTTGCTTGTAACTAACTTATGTATCGATCGCGAATTCTATCACAAACCCCCCTATGATACAATCAAGCCAATTATCGACAGCACAAGCAATCTTATCCCCAGAGGCTTCTAGTCTTTGTACTAACTCTGGGATCCATACAATAGGATCGTCAAGCCTCCACCTTCCTTGGTTATCCACTATCTTCGCGATCCACTCGTATAACTCAACTGGAAAGGAATAGAAAAAGATCTCATGGATTTCTGTAAACAGGTACCTGTCTAGCCACTGTTCCTTTTCCAACCATGGATTTTTCTTCTCCTACGCTGTGAATTCGTGGATCTTCCTATCCAACTAGTCTTCGACCTCCTTCTTAGTTGGATTCCAGTGATACGAAATCACACATCTCTCATGCAGATTTCGGGCCCAGCAACGAAACCATTTGTTGGCTTTGGGGGCCCTGACCCAGGTTCAGCATTAGTCAACCAAACAAATCCCTACACTACCAGCCCTTTCGGCATCATCTTGCAGAGCATGGACCGAAGTCTCACCCGAATCAGTATGGGGGGATGCTAGAACCAAGTTTCTGCACCCTTAGATGGTCGTGATGTTAGTTTATACCCTCTACCCCTACTTTTGCATAGGTCGCTAAGCCTTAGGGATCTATCAATCCACCCTTTATTTCACCCTTCAGTACCTCCACGAAGGTGTACGATTGACCTTCACGCAGCCCTAACCCATGGTTCAGGTACTTTCGCGCAGCTATGACAATGTATTATATAAGTTCCCAAGTTATCTCAAGTGTTCTACTTATCTTACTAATCAATCACAGTTACCACTGTGTAAACTGATATCTTTACTCGTTTTCAAATAAAAAATATAATCACATATATTCACGCATCAAATGAACATTGTAAATTAAACCCAAAATGCAATATAATCAGATGCATTAATAGAGACTAAATACATAGTAATTGCAGAATACTTCTCTTTATTGATATCTTCCAGTTTAATGAACACTTTATCCGCCCTGCGCACATAGCTGCAAGAGTCCGCGCACTCAGCTGTGGACTTCCACCCTAGGCCTTTGCACACTCGACAACAGAACCTCTACCTACGCTAAGACCTGAAAACACTTAGACTTCTCTACCAAAACTCTGATGCTTTCTTCTTCTCCAACTGCCTAGAGCTTACTTACTTAGCTCTTTTTTTATACAATCCCATGGTCCGCGGACCATGGGTAGATCTTTACAGTCGACATGACACTTTACAAAATAAGGGTAGACAACCCTTTATGACTCTTGACACCTTTGCACTCCGCAACCGCAAAATGCGGAGACTTTACAATTTTATTACAAAAAAGTTCCAAAATATGGGATTTCAGCCCCAAAAATGCTCTTGGGGGAACCTGTTCCCAACAAGTGGACACAGGGAAAGCACTGGATACAGGGAAAGCCCAAGACACCAAGAATACAGTGGAATCCAGCCGGAGGTCAACCAAAAAGTAGGTCATAAGTGACCTGACTAAAATACATGTTTTGAGATCAAAAGCAGCAGTTTGGAGCAGGAGTGGGACCAATTCAATAAAAGACTACAAGAAACTCCTAAGACAACACATGCCATATAAACCACGAAATATCACACTCCTCTGCATACCCAAAAAATTACAGAGCCTAAGCCAATGGATGAGCAAGCGACAAGTTCGCAGTAGACAGAAACCATTCCTTATTTTCCCACATCAAAAATTGTCCTAAAGGTGACTGAAATTCCTCCTATAGATGTGTTCTACATCCCACTTCACAAGGCTATAGTAAAGAGACAGAGGAAAATAAGGAGCGTAGAGACACCCAAGATCCCACCTAGCAATGAGCCGATGGACATAGTCTGGAAGGATATTCCTTTCAATCCAGCAGAAAATTTGACCAGATTGTCGCATTTTACGAAGGCATATGCAACTACCACCATGGATAAAGCTATGGAGAAATCTATTTTGTTAAGGCAGAAAGAAGAGATGATAGCGCATCTCGAGCAACAACTACAAATTGAAAAAGCAAATATGAACCAGCAAGTTGTTGAGAAAATCGCTCAATTGCAGTAGAATATGGCCATGAAGCAAAAATTTCTATGAAGAACATGCAAATTCAAGAATTTCAAGAAGCCATGGAAAAATATGAAGATGTCCCTACTGTCGATGAATTCATCAAAGAGGCACTAGAGCTAAATTCCCTCCTATCAAAATAGCAAGAGCAATTTTGCCAAAGAATGTCGCATATTGTTCCTTATCTCATCACCAGTGATCAGTTAACGGATAAGGCGATTGACCAAAGAACTGAATTTAATGATCAAAATGCAAGGATCTTAGAATTCATTGAATGACAAGAAACAGAAGAAGTAAGGAGAGGTAATCTTCCCAAGATTAAGGAGACACATAAGGACATTCTATTCACAAATTGGGATGCGCCGATCAAGAAAACTAAATTAATAGTGGCAAGAGCAGTAGGGGTGTCAAAGAACATTGTAAAAGCACTAAAACACATTTTTCATGCCACCAACCTAGTGAAAGAAGGTAACTTGAAAATACTACCAGATTTAAATGACTTGCATAAAATTTGGAAGGAAAGAGCGGAAATCCAAATGGAAGCAATCGCAAATTTAGAAAAGACTGACTAGGAGGTGTATTGGCAATACCTTCTCAAGCCACACAGCCAAATCATGACCCTCAACTACTCACTCCATTCAAATCAATGGATGATGCCACCTCTCACAGATGTTATTTTCACAAGACAGGTCAGAACACAATTTGGGGCACCTCCTCAAGTTAAATTGATGACCAATATATGAGATTTAAAAGAGAAGCTAGCAGAAAGCAAGTCATCATTATAAACTTTGATCATCTAGTCACTATTAGTTTTAGAGTTAGTTGACTAGTTAGGAGGAAGGTTGTTTAAAACCGTCTCAAATTTTTGTATAATCTATTTTTGAACATTAGTTAGAATAGTATTTATACCTTTCTCATGCATTTAGAGAAGGGTCCAAAATTTTATCAAAAACATTTGCAAAGGATGCACTTATGTAAGTTTGTGAATGCCTTGATGAAATTATGGAACATGGTTGTTTCTTTTAAATATCAGATTACTTTCCTTTGCTCTTAAGAAAGGTGTTGATCTATGTCATTGGTCAAATGAGTAGAACTTCACACATATGGTACTTTTATCTTGTATTATTAGGTCTGTTTCTATCTAATTAGTGATAACACTTCATTTTCATGAATTGTATATGAGATATGTTCTTTCTATTATGTGTTAATTTCACTACTGTATGATGCCAAGCTAAACTTGTTTATTTTCATATATAATCATCAAATATATGTGATATAGTTTATACATTTCTTTGACTAACTATTTATTCAAAGAAATTATCTTTACATGTTATCACCTTTGTTTAATTCCTGATTGATCTTTATTATCACATGTCAAACATATATCTTTTTAGATCGCATATCACACAGAATACCTGGGTTTGTATTAGATTAAGTTAGATAGAGAATTGCATGATAGAATAGGTCATGTAGTTATCACTATCCTTATTGCAATCACTTGAAAACCACCCACTCTCATTTTAAAACCCACACTTGGAAACTGGTCCCATCATCCCCAATCAGAGCCACCACTTCAAACGGAAAAGGAGTTGTCTTTAAGGTCCAGACTAGGTGGTTATCCCCCATGTTGGAGCAGCATAAATCTGAGGCTTCAACAAATCTCCAACCAAAAATTTAGGCTGGTTTCCATAATATTAAATATTATCCTTGGTTGTAATAAATAGAACAAGAGAAGTACATGTACTTTTGGGATAAACAATTTAGTTAGCCTTATAATGTATTCAATTGTAAATTGTATAATAGTTCTTTCACCAAAAGGGAGAGAAAAATAATAGTACTATCCTAATAAAGACACATAAATATATGAAACAATCATTAATAATATTGTGAAATAGTTCACAAAGAAATAATGATCATGAAAGTAAGAGACACATGATTCAAATATGCATACTAAATCCAATGAAATAGTTCATTCTCATTAGTATGTGTTTACATAAACATACACTACAAACAATGAAAGAATAGTCGTACAATCATTCACAACATATGCATGAAACATGTATTGGCTCCAAGAGCCTCAAATTATAAAGTGAAAGTCACAAGATACACCATTACAATGATACAACACCAGTTCCAATAGTGGAACTTTAAGAAACTACTTTCTTCTCGAAAGCCTAATATTCTCTGGTCTACCTAGATTAAGAAGCCAAGGTGAAAATTCCTTTGCTTGAGCTATGAGGGTGTATATATAACAAATGAGGTGACTCTCCACCTCCCTTGTAACTCTTTAGTATCCCTCGTGACTCTTGAACTCCTATGTGACTTTTTGAATTCCTATGAGACCCTTCAGATTTTATATGAATCTTCACATTCTAGGTGTGACCCTTGGGCTTCCACACATTTTACATTTTCACATTTTTTGAAATTACATAATTACATCCACAAATGATGTGTAAAAACAAAATGACACCTCAGACTCTTCAAGTTACCTTAGACAAGCCATGACTTGGCAATGATGACATGGAACTTCATTGTGGTGTGTAAATTTCAAGTTTTCCTCTCCTTATTTATTTTTTTGTATCTTCATGATAGATATTGCAAGTACTTTACATTCATCCTCCAAGAGGGTAGTTATATAGATTCTCCCATGTGATCTTTAACTTCAATCTTCTGTCGTGATGTAATGTCCCTTCATCTCTTATCTTGATTATCTCTTTGTATCTCCAACTTCACATGCGTCTTCTTGCATGATATTCTTGGTATCCTCCTTGAGCATCATCCTTTCATGTCAAGATAATAACACCTTGTTATAGCAGACTAATCCTTCTTACAGACAAGAAGAATCTCACTAGATTTCCAGCAAAACCTAGTAACAAACATAAAAATAATTGCTACATTTCCTTAGCTTATGACTAAAAAATGAAACATGTAGTACACAAAGAATCACTTACCTATTATAAAAGTGCTTATTGAATTCCTTTCAATGCTTTCCACATCCATATTTTCTTCAATGCCTTAGATGATTTCCCAATGGTTTCCACAACTTCTCCATGATGCTACAAAAGAGATATGCATAGAAAAAAAAATTCAAAGGGATCAAAGAATCTTGCATATAAAATCAAAGGTAAATGAAGTTATTAACTTAACATACAACATATAGTTGAATCAAGAATCAGTTATAAACCATGTGAGTGATCAAGGAATCTCACAAATGACATCAAAATAGACACAATTAAGAAAGAAAAATTTCTTTGTATTGAATTCAAAGGAGAACAAGCTTACAACCTGATTGCCTTGACATCACAAGCCTCTTCAAAACGTGTCAAATATTCTCCTTCGATGACAAGCCTTCTATCCCTATTTCAGCAACATAAGTCTACCTTTCGTGGCCCTCCCCAACCCTTTGGTCTGTGTTTGATTTATAGGCCAAGAGAAGGAGGTTTTAGATCCTCTTCTTAAGGGATGATATCCTCAAAAGGTGAGATTAGGGATCCAAAAAGATATGGAATTAGCTCCATGAATAGAGGTATTAGGCTTGAGTAAGCATCAACTCAAAGCTTTCAATTGGGAAAGATTTGCCCAACAACACTTCTAGAATATACTTGTTTTATTTTTACTTCTATTAGTTCATGTGCGCAGTTCATAGTGGAAGATAGAGCACACTTTTGCGCTAACTTTAATGGTCAAGTCTGTGTATGTGTAGAAACTGGCTTGGGAACTATTCATGTACTCAAAAATAGGTTTTTATACCATGTAATCCATAATTATGATTCTCTTTGGAATTGTTTAGCTTATAGCCTTGCAGGGGAATGCTTTGGAACACTTTGATGGATAGCGAAAGATCCGGATTGATGTCATTTGCCTAATGGTGAAAAAATTACATGTAACAGATTTCCCCCTAAAGTGAAAAGTCATAAAATATGTTTGAGGACTGAAGCATTTTATCATGCCAAATTTTGGATTACAGACCATGGTTGGAGACTTAAAACAATCAATCAATAGTTACAATACAATGTATAATAATCACTGAGGTATGCATTCCCGTACTCAGAGAATAAATATCTCAATGAATAAGTAGGAAAATAAAAAAATATCCATGTCAATAGAAGACACAATATGGATGCAACCATAAAATATGGATCCATTTTTACAATCATGAACATTTAAAAACTCCAAGTAGCCTATATGGATGAAACTAGATCCAAGGTATTGATCTCCATCTCTCGACCTGTAGTACGAATCTAACCATGGGAGTGAATTTCTCATAGTCGAACATGGTAGAAACCACTTGATTATTAGTCAATGATGTGAATCGTTAACAAGCGCGAGAGAAACCACCAATAATGACAATGGTTCTCAAGGAAATTTTAGTACAATCTATGAAGTGTGAAAATATGTCTTGAAGTTGAACACTCATAGAATCATTCGATCAAAGGTCAATAATGATAACCTATCGTTGAAGGCGAGAAACTTGTCATTAAGGCATGCAAGCTCCAAGGTATTGAAGAAGGTTTCTAGATCAACTTCGTAAATAATGATTTGAAGTCGATAGGAAGCGACTCGTTGTAGGAGGGCATATAAAACGAAATAAGTATTAAGTTTTGAAGAACAAATTTGGAGTAATCCAGGACTGAATCAAGGATGGCCAATGTGATTGAAGGCTACAAATTGCAAGGTAATTTTTACTGAGGTTGGAATTATCTTTCACACTTTGGCGACATGATATTTTGACTTGGCAGCATTTGACTAAAAAATAAGACAAGATACCAGTTTGAATAATTTCAATGAGGTATGGTCAACTAAGAGACAAATGGATTTCCTAACCCGGACACAAAGGTGATGAAGTGTCATGTTCAAGAGCGACATATTGCCTTTTTTAATATAAAAACAAACGTTCTTGCCAAAATTTCCCCCACCATTAGTGGAAAGTACCTCTTTATTTTTGTGCGAGCTTGAGGAGGATAACATATGTTTGTCCTACAAGCTCATTCTTCAGATGAATCCTTCGAAGTCTTTTTAACAAACCCTAGGAAGGAGTGGTTCGGTCTCGTCATGATGGACGAGTCCTACATTATTTATTTTTTATGAGTCCAATGAAGGGATAAATCGATGTTGTTTTCATGTTTAAAGAATTTGAAAAGACACGAAAAGAAAACTCATTCAACTCTTTCAACGTAAAATTTTAACAAGCCCGAAGAAAGTAAAGCTCTGTGTTTTTCATTTTTAGGGAATCAAGAGAAAAACTTAAGTAAACTCTGAAATATATTTTTTCATAAATTTAGTCTCTTAAGCTTGGAAAAGGGTAAAATAATGTAGGGCAAAACTCTATTTACCATGATTAGTCAATGTATACCTTTTTCATAAATAGTATAGTTCAGTCCATAAAAGGGTTAAAATTATACTTAATAAATGGTTGTTCATTTACTTTTATGAGTTTGAATGGTCAAATACTCAGAAATATTTTCATTTTTTAGGGAGTTTTAAAAGGGCTTAAAGAGAACTCCAATGTTTCACTTTTTTGTAAGTTTCTGTGAGACTGGAAAAGTGATAAAAATGTACTCATCTCCAAAATGATTCATTTTCACAATTAAACCTGTGCTCTGCACATTTAAACTAAAAACATTGTCGTAACTTCTCAAAAACATAGTAAAAACATTAAAAAATTTGAATTTCTAGGAGCCAAGGCAAAAATAATATTTAATTGGCCTAAAAAGCTTATAAAAGTCCAAAAAGTAAAAAAGTCTTACCATTTGTGTTTTTACCATTTGAGAGCTACTGAGAGTTCATTTTTACCAAAAACTTCAAAGGCAGATTCTGACCAAACCAAGGGAGCAAATCACGAACCTCTTTCTCTAGGTAAGAAATTTTTCCATTATTTTCATTTTGATTGCTTATAATTTTCATTTTGCCATATATTTAGAGTTTTTAGGGGGGTTTTATTCAATTTAAAATTTTCCCTCGATGTGCTCAGTTACTTCTCATCGGGTATGTGCACATCGACCCTTTTTGTACTACTAAAAATCGTGATTTGCACTGTTTTTCACATGGGAACCACATAAATTCGCACTATTTATAAAAGAAGGTTGTGCAAAGTGACGAGGGTTTTGAAAAAATTAATAAAATGCCCAAATTTTTTTGCAAAAATTATCACATTTTTTCTAATCATCCTCCATGGTTATTTTCAAGGATTTGCTTTGCAAAAATGGAATGGAGGGAGAGAGAGCACAAAGACCAAGATTCAACAACTTTAAATAACCCAGAAACACTATAGACCTTAAGAGATTGTGGTCTATACAAGTTTTTCATGATCCTGGGCATGAAGGCTTAGCTAGATTTGCTGGCATGGATGGTAAGAACATGGAATGTTCAGGAACAATGTTTCAATATTGGAGACCACAAACTTACCATAGATGTGTTGACATATATTTTCTAACTAGGCTTTCACAGCATGGGGTTGATATTTCTTTATATGGGCATAGATAAGGTGGAAAAACAACATCAACTTATCTATGACAACATTGTTTTGGGGGGCAGGGGGGAGACAACTCAAAGATGTATGGATTGACATCAAAACTATTGAGAGGCTTACGTTGAGGACCATTGCTTTCACTGTTGCATGATTATGTGGAAGTGTATCGCTTCATGTGCTCACGGAGGCTCAAATGCATATTTCTATGGAATTTTCAGATCCTACCATTTTCAACTGGTGTGAGGGGGTTTTTTCCAATCTCAAAGGGCAACTAACTAGAGTAAAGACTGGAAAAGTCAAAAACTTTAGGTATGGTGCCATCGTGATCTCACTTTCTCTAGAGAGGATTCTCCTTCTTGCCCCACAACTATCTATAGATGTAGGAGGACATCTATATCCTCATATGCTACCGTGGGTTTCATTGATGGCACACCACGGAGGTGGTGATGGCTCAAGTGTGAGATATACTACTGATTTTTTTGGGTGTTTGGAATGCCAAATCATCATGATCAAGGACTTTCTATATGCAGGCATGTATTACATTGGTGATCCATATGTTAGGTTCCTATACCAATAGGTGTTATTTTTCATGATTGACATTGAAGAGCTCTAATATGTTCATACCTTTGGCTAGTTGCTAAGGTTTTCCATATTCCCAAGAAAGCAAAAAAAAAGTTAAAAAATGTAAAGAGGGTATGCCCTAAAGGAAAAATCAAAGGGCAAAAAGAATGAAATGGTCAAGAAAATGAAAGAAATGAACCACAAACAAAAGACCAGGAAAGTGTGCAAGTCCAAAAAGCCAATATTATTCTACTTTTGCAATGATCTTATGGTATGCAACTTGATAATTCATGCTACCATAGATGGATGGCCAAACAGTTTAATCTTGGCCAATTCATGTTTGAATTTACTTGTCTTAGAGATAGAGAAATAATACCTATCCAAACTATTCAATCTTGGCAGGGAATAGATAAGTAGAGAAGTAAAGGAGCTCAACTGTTAAATTGGAGCCCTTGGATGTCATAAGGGTAGATTTAGATAGGATTGCAATAAAAAGAAGAGAAGATTGTTGTAGGTTGCTAGTCCAAGTGCACCCAAAGAAGAGGAAAAACAATGTTAGGTATAATAGGTTGGGTAGGCAGTTTTGGTGTTGCAGAAGCCTGCTTATGGTTAATTTGGTTTCTCCTAGATATTCATCTGATATCATAAGTTCCATGGCAGCTATTTGGTTACAGATCAAGTGAGGCATGACTAACTTCCCTTCACACTTCTTCCAAAATAACTTACTAACCTCCCCGCAAGGATATTGAGAACTACTCAATACTCCTAGATCACTCCATTTCATGACAAAGCCTGAGCAAAATGACATTCTTGCTGTAGGCAAAGAAGCCACATTTCCTGTGTAAAACCTCTGTTTTCTCCTAAGCCTAAGTTATCAAACATTATAGCTTGGCGCCTCTTTATAAACCCATATTAACTGCTAGCAGTATTATATAAATCCCCATAGAGTTTGTCCCCCCCCCCCCCCGTATTATGTATATAAGAGAAAAAACCCCCAAATTCTGTTATTCTCGCCCTTGCTAACTATAGCAATATGCCATTGTTTTCATGGGATTATAAGTTCATCTGGAACCATATAAAAACCCTTCCCGCGCACAAATATTCGAAGTTGATTTACACCTGGTTAATTAACAGTTTAATCCCCCCGACAACCAATGGAAAACACCCCGATATGTTTAAAATCATTGTTTATATACGTGGGTCCCCGCGCCGTAACCCTTCGCCACCTTAGACCTATGCCAGCCGTTGGATCTGGGGTTGCACATCCAATGGCCCACGATTATATCGCAAGGCCCTCTGTTGCTAATATTTACCGCCCGGGGAGACGGCGGTATTACTGCCGTACTTGGGACACGCGGCGCCCTCCCTCCATGCTCATGGCCCTCCCCACCAAAACCGCCTTGGCCGATAAGCGGTGTGGAGGAAACTGCTTACCGCACTCCCGCTGACCCCACCCGCTGATGTCATCGCCACATCACCACCGAGTTAGCATTCCATACCGCACTACGCGATAAGGTGTCCCGTCATGCTGATGTCATCTAACCAAAAAGCGCCAAAAAACCCCCGAAAGCCAAATTTTTGTTAAAAACTCGTAAAAAGTGTCATTTTCGCCCATTTTACTCGTTGTTTTCACGAGAATGTTACGTGAGAATTACATCCAAAGCAGCTGCCGAAGCTCCAGTCCGCCACCCTGAGCAGCAAAGTCTAGCAGCGCGCTCCGCACTACATTACTTAGCCTGCATTTACTCCATTTGCCTCTATATTCCAGGTATTTATCGACTTTATTAGTAACCCTGTAAATTCCACTTTTCGACTCAAAGTTCTTCCTGTAAGAGCCAAATTCAAGAACAGAACAATCTGTTAGCCCACTGAAATACACCAGAACTGCCATTCTGCCCGTTTTTCCCACAGGAAACTTGACCTCCAGCTTAAAAAACTATAGAATTGAAAAATGGAAGCTCTGGTGGCCCTGAACATTGCTCCCCTCAATGCACCTCACAAAGGGTTGGAGTGGTTTCCCTTGGTTGATAGAGATTTTCAAATCCAAGACTTAACTGGTGACAAAAACCACCTTCAAGCATTTTGTGAAATTAGGAACAATCACCAAAGTAACTCTGATCTCTATGGGATATGGGAATCCAACCTGCCCATGTACTACCTCCCCTCAGTCAATGTATTCCCTAATATTATCCACCTATGATGTGCCAATTATGAACCCACCCAGAGATCAGTTATGACTCCCACTGGAACTGTCCTCTTTTATATAACTCCTGAGTCCATCAATGAGATGTTACACTTCAAACCAACTCAGCCTCTGGCTCACCTTTCTATGGGATTCTTGCTTGAGTAGGGCCCCAAACTGCCCAATTCAGAGATAACCCGGATTACTCAAGCGTTTATGAAACCAGACTATCGGCACCGAGGCCCACCTCCATATATAGATGCCTGGTTCAATGAAGCTGGAAAATTCATTATTGATATGATATCCTATATCCTGGGATTTAAGACAAGTGAATATGTTGATGAGACCACATTAGTTTTGTTGTCCATGTTTACTCTAGGACAGCCCCCTGCTGTCTAATATGACTATGCTACATCCATTGCCAACAAGATCCATGACCAATTCTTGAGTCTAGACAGAGAAGGAGTCTTCAAGTATACATCTTATATATATCATCTATTCCTATACTATCAAACAAACAGTTTTCAGTTTCTTATCAGAAAATTGGATTCCAAAGGAGAGAGAAGGTCTGTGATATTTTGGACCTCAGTCTTCCACCATGTTTCTGACTCTCTTTACACATATTGTGAATTCATTGACCAATTTATACATCCGGTCTCCTCTCTATTGATGAGAACTCCTCCTCCTAGACTCTCTGGTGATATGTAGAAGATTTTACAGCTCTCCAAAAACTACAAAATAGGTGACTGGTACTTCTACCAGAACCACATCGAGATCAGAATATATGGCTGTGAGCTCTGCCCTTATAAGCTGCCCAAATATGTGCCTATGAGACTGTTTGCACTGGAGTATTTCAGGAAAATTATCAATGCAGATTTAAATCACTTTCACAGTGCAAAGAAAAAGGCCCAGCTAAGAATAAAAAACTAGTTAGGCCCCTTCATCATTAAAAAGAAGGAAGCTTGGGCAGATGCTGATAAGATATTGGGGGAAGAACTTAAAATGAAGAAAGGTTTCTGGTGGGTACCTTATGACCCAAATGGATTTATAAATGATAGGAGAGTAAAATATAGGCTATCGGCCTATAAACATTCTAGGTTCCCTGCAATAGAGCAATTTGCAAATCAGGATGAGTGGGTAGAGGGTACATTGATAGAGAAACTTACTCAGTAAGAAGTGATGGAACAAGCTATGAAAAATCTTGAAAAGACTCTTGACCTGGACTCTTTTGGACAGGTATTTTTCAAGCTGCCCCAACAAACTGGAGTGGGTACATCCTCTGCTGGAACTTCACAGCAACCTCTACAGGAAATCAGTGCACCAGGTACAGGGTCATCAAATGGCAAGGAAGTAGCAGGCACAGAACAACAAGCAATGACAGATCAGCCAGCAACATCAAAGGAATAGAACCAAGGGCAAATTCCCCATGCTCAGACCAAAGCACCAGAGATACCAGCTTTACATACTCCTCTAAATGAGGAAAAAGGCAAGAAAAGAGACAGGGAGAAGGCACACCTATGAGTGGCCCAGCAGAGCAACCAGGGGAAAAAAGGCAAAGACTTAATCCTCTATTTGAAGAGGAAATCATTGAAAAAACAATAGAAAATCTAAGAGGTGAGAGGGCAACTAGCCCACAGACATCCGCGGTGATACAAACATCCACTAGCTCTCATAGGCAGGACATAGAAAGGTAGCATAGTGTGGAAGTTTCATCCACTAGGCCACAAAGAAAACAAGGGTCTAATATAAAAAGAACATTCACGGACATAAAGGCCCAGAATGATCCATTGAGGCTGCAATTTTACAATCAATTTCTCAAAATGACCCCCACCAACCAGCAAAGGTTAATGTCTGTATACAACATTAAAGAAGGTAAAATAATCTTGAGCCACTTTAAGCCTAAAGTGCAACAGCCACAGTCAACAGCCGACTACATCAAGAAAAATCTAGAGGTCCTTGCCAAAGACATTCATCGAATGGACCAAATTGAGTTGCACAAGCAAACTGGAGAGATAGTCTACTCCACATTGGCAGATAAGGCAATGTTGGCTCACAAATTGCAGAACTCATTGAACAACACCTCTGCTCAACTAGATTTGGAGAAGGCATCTTCTTTAGCCAAGGACAACAGGATAAAGTCCTTGGAAGATATTATCATCAAGCTGGGACATGATCCCAAAGATGCCAAGGGCATAAAGGCTTTGATAAAGAAGAAGGAAAAGGACATTGTTGCCCTTAGGAAAAAATTAAAGCTGCCCTCTACTATGCATCCACAAACCACATAAGTTTTACAACAAAAGTCAGAGGAGGACATGATGGACCTGCTTATGAGGATGAATGAAAGATTAAGTGAGATAGAAAGGGCATTAGAGAAAGTATTACAAGAAAAGCAGAGAGAGTTGACCTCCCAACCAACTGAAATAGCTCCAACAGCCACAACTACTCCTCCCACAGGTATAACAGCAGTGCCTTCCACCGTCCCGGCATCAACAACAGAAATCACCACAGGTACCCTAGCAACAGCATGAGGCAGCAGTATTGGCATGACCACAGAGGAGTTAATAAAAGCCATGGAGGAATTAAAACTCCAAGTGTCAGAGTTGAAAGAGGCCAAATAAAAATTGGCAAAGATAGAGATAAGCTATGACAAATCTAAGATCATTGTAGCAGAAAAGACAAGAGAGGTTAAAGTGTTAGAAAATAAGGTAAAGGCATTGGAAAACGACCTCTCCTTAGATAAGCCTCTAGCAGAAATCAAAGGCATTTTGTGGGCTAACATCAATCATTCTATTAGTAATATGTGGAGATCTATTCAGGTTATATATGAGCAGATTGACTTGATAGCAGCAGCCCAAGTGGAAATTCAAAAGGCCAGAGCTTTATTGGGTCATATGCCTGAACAGGCCAATAGGCTAATACATTTTTTGAACAACAAGACCAGTGAAGAACTAGCAGCACTAGACATCAGAGACAGAACATGCACCATTCTAACAATCAAAAGAGTTCTGACCATGAGAATCTTGATGAAAAATTTGGAGAGAAGGTGCCAGGACATGCAAGTGGAGATAAATTCTTTTGTAGAAAAATCTGCAGTTTTGCATGAAAGGGGCTTGCCAAGTCTGTTGGGGAGTAATGAACGCCTGCTGAAACAAGTTGAGTACACACACAGGTTAAATAAACATGCTACTGATCAAGTAAATACTTCATCAAGTACTCCAGGAGAGAAGGCCCTTCCATCTGGCCAAACCCTCTACAACAATTTGGAAAATCTATTTTATATTGAACATGAAGTGAAGCATCTTTTTACAGTCCAGCCTAACTTCTTCAGGTACACAGACGCTGATGAGACTTTGAGAAAGCTACAAAGACATAAGTTACTAGAAGAGCAGTGGTGGCAGGATATGTTAAGAATCCTATAAACCCATTTTTGATATCTTTGGAGAATTGAAAGTTTTACATCATTTATTATAAGCTGGTGAACAAAATCAAAGAACAGACGTATAAATCAAAGCATGTCTCATCAGAATTGAAGACACCCGAGAAAGCCAAGGTAGCAGCGCGGAATATAAGTGGAAATAGCTACTAGCAGACTCACCAAGCCCACAGAACAACATATCTCACCAACTGAGCAGCTAGCACAACAACATTTATTTCTCCCTGTTCTCAAGATCATTTATTTCTCCTTTAAGTAGGTAGAATGAGTTTTTGCTAGATATTATCTCTCTGAGATATTTTGTAACATTTTTGTATAAATACTGTTGAGCCTCAAAACTGCACTCATTTACCCATTCTCCCAACAGCCTTTTCCTACTCATTTCCTTCTTTTTCATCATTTCCTTCATCAACTTGTTCAATTCATTGCATTATAGGACTTTTTAACATGATTTGCTAATTGTGCTAATGATTGACTGTTGGTTTAGATTTTTGGTTCAAGTGCTGCAATTCCACAGCTAATACAGGGTTTCCGTATCCGATCTCTAATTCCGCAGCCGATCCCAGATTCCGCAACCATTTTCTTGTTTGCTATGATCCAGGTGTCCTCCAGAGGAAAAAGCCACATGGGCAAGTTTGTATCACTGTGTACATGGTGCGTGTGCTATCAGTTCAGCCAAACTAGCCGTCTACACCCCTGGTCAACGTGGAAGTAGCTCCGGTCAAACGGCAAGGTTGCAAATGGTGGCACGGCTCTGCGTGTTCAGTTGGAGCACGTAAGTCACAGCTGGCCTCTTCTTCAGCCACGAATACTGCAGGGGACAAGAATCCAACAGCGGATTTATTAAACCATGATGACCGTTCCCTAAATCTGCGCACGGTGCTGCTGAACGTGTCCTTTTCCTAGCTGTTAGTTAGCTTAGTTTACGCACATGACAGTTGATGTGCCTGTTATAAATAAAGCGTTTCTACACGCTAAGTAGTTAGTTTTTGGAAGTTAATCTTTTGCTACTGTAAACTCTGTTTTGAAGACTCTTTTATAAAGCGTTTATGCTCCCCATTGTTTTTTATCATGTGCTGATTTAATACCAAAAGACAGTTCTGTTTCTACCTACGTAGCTGATCTTTTAATTGGTTGAAGTGGATGGAGGGCCCCTATCTGCTACAACCATTGTACAGTAGCTTTTAAATTTACTTTCCTGCATTTCTTTTTCTTTAATTCACCATGTATATTAATGTACAATTTTGAATTATGCTGCTTTATGTTTCTTTACTTTTCATGACTGATCAGTGTGTTTTTACAGCTTTGTTAGGAGCCTGAGACAGCATGCTTTTCCTTCTTTTTAACACTAGTGGCATCTGAAGTTGTCTTATCTAAACTGTTGACTTTTGCTTGGATTTTCATTAGTTTCCTTGCTTAGTTAGTTTCCTTGTCTAGTTACATTATCAAGTTTTGTCAAGTTGCTAATCTATTGATGGTTCTTTTTATCATAATTCACTAACTTTTATGGGATCAAAATATCATTTAATTGCAGCTTGGTTTATTTAGTTTTAGACTCATATTGCTAATTCTCTCCTAACTCTTTTTCACATGATCAATTTAGCTAAAGGCAGAATGTTAAGGGAGAATTAAGTAGTGTGATTTGTCATTTAATTTTTGCATTGCTTTAGATTTAATAGAGGAGTTAGAATAGTTTTCCTGCTTTCAGCTGAGTTAATATAGATGTCATTTTCATTCTTATTAGCAGTAAAGGTATTGGAATAGTGCCATTGGTATTTTTGTTTGATGCTTTACTTTCATTCGAAGCTTTAATTCCATTTTCAAGTTATTGTTCAAGTTTTCTCTTTAAAATTCAAGAAGCATTTTAGAAACCACCACATACACACACATTCACTCACTTGTTTATAACTTCATCACATCACATTAGGAAGATAAGTCAGACCTAAACTAAAAACGACAAAAAGAACTAGGAAAGGTTGCTTAAGTATATATTGTACACTTCACTTCATCAGCTTACGAGCCCCAGGTTGACAATTTATGATAGCAATTTAGAAAACTCTAAATTGACCAAACATTTTGGCGCCGTTGCCGGGGAAGTGAAAATTGGGTAGCCAATTCTAAAAAAAGATAAAAACAAGAAAATTTCAAGAAAGGAAAATTAATAACCTCTCAAAGTATGCTCTCCTCTTGCACCTAGAGTGATTTGGAGGATCAGAAAAGAGAAAGTTATTGGTTTAATAGTTCCTTGAGTATGCTCTCTTCTTGCTCCTAGAGTGACCTGGAAGATCAGAAAGAGAATTATTACCCTAACTTGAAGAAAAAATAAAAATGATATGCATAGAGCAAGAGATTCTAGGGGAAGGTTTTTAGCTGGAGCTAGAAGTTCGATTTTCACAATTCCATCCACTTCAAGAAATAGGCAAGAGACACATTCATCATCTCCAACTCATACTCCTAGCTCTAGGATTCCTGGAATCCAAGAGGCAGTAGTTGACTCTCCCATACCATCTATTGAATCCAAAGGAGATTCTTTCCTTTCT
>APFE030918799.1:206494-235729 GCA_000404065.3 Pinus taeda
AAAGGCTGCTTAAGTATATATTGTACACTTCACTTCATCAGCTTACGAGCCCCGGGTTGACAATTTATGATAGCAATTTAGATAACACTAAATTGACCAAACAAATACCTCCCCAAGCGAAGTATTCGGGGTTGGTGATGTATTTCTTAGAATGCGCTGTAACTCTAAGAATTTTCTGAATACAAAAGCTGTTGGAATCCATTGTTGTTGGACTCTCTGGATGTGGAATTTGATGCTGAGGGCACTGTTGCAGAATTCTTGAATTGTTTATGGATCAATAAGTCTCTTCTAGCCTGTGTCTTACAATTTTTGTGTTTACTATATCATATATGTTTCATGAACTAAATAACAAAGATAAAGAATAACTCAGAATTTGCTTGTTTGCACTCTATGTTCAGTCTCTGTTATTGTTAATGTTTTCTTCAGAATTAGCATAAACAGGAATTCTTAATTGCTCCTGTTTCCCCTGGTTCTTTCATACTGATTAAATGCTAAGAAATTCTTAAATTGCTTCTTGGTCATAATCATTCACTTTCCCTCTATCTACATGATGAAGGATTCTTAATTTCCCTTCATCCATTAGATTACATCCCATCTAATTTCAGCCTTTAAATTGTTCCATGATTGATTACCTTGCTTTGTAGTACCATCCTCTGTCAAAGAAACCATATCCAGCAGTCCATCCTCATAGACTCCATTAGCCCAATGGACTGAATTTCTCAGACTTACACTCCTGTTCTATTGAATATCACCATCCAAACTCAAACAAAAACCCTTGTACTTCATAACTAGCCTAATATACCTTAAAAACAAAGCTAAATTATAAAGAGAGAGCCCTCTCTGGATTCAGGTTGGCTAGAACCTGTATCTAAAAGATTCGTCTGTGGTTACCTCGGCCGTATTCCCTTTTCTGACAACTTTTGGGGAATGACCTGAGTGATAAAATCATTGGCGACTCCACTAGGGACCTTGAATAATTGTTTGTTTGTTACTACTGTTTATTTTCAAAACTACAGATGGAGCCTGAGGTTAGCCAGGTAACTTTTGAAACTGCTTCTTCTATGCAATTAGAAGAGTAAATAAAAGTTTCTTCAGTCTATCTCCAGTCTAGTTTTAGGCTTTGAACAATTGTCTCAAATACTTGATCAATCCCTTGTTTCAATAGATCTTCAGGAAAATTTGAAACTCCCATATTTAAAACTTCCCAGAAAAATACTGTCAAAAGTTGTATCCTACAAATATCTCAATAAAAACCAAAAAATATATTTAGAAGCTGGCTCCAAAGAAGAAGGTTTGTTACACTACATCAAATCCAGATCCCAATCCCCCATCTGTGTCTCAAAATCCTAATCTCATTCCCAAGAAACTTAGAAGCCAACAAAACCAACAACATTCTGCTAGTTCACCCCTTGACATATATCAAAAAAACCTTAGCCAATCTGAGCTTACTCCTGGAATAACAGCTGTCCTTTTTGCCATTACTGTTGCCTCTCCTAGTTCACTATCAGCACTTCAAACCATCTTTTCCACTTACCCATCCACAACACCTATTTCAACTGGTATCCCTACTCTTCCGGGTGTTACACTTATCTCTGCAAATATGGCAAACCGATATGCTCCCCTACAATTACCTACAAATCCAGGGGCTATGCCTCAATATTATCAAAGCAAAATCACTTATTTTGATGGTACTGGCACTTACACAGCTCAACAACACACCAAGAAAATGATTGATTATTTTGAAAATTATGAGATTGATGATGATGATGTAAGAATGAAAGTCTTTGTCCAAAGCTTAACTGGAGATGTTAGAACCTGCTTTAGAGCACTCCCTGCAAACACTATCCATGATCTAGACGCTCTTTATCACACCTTCTTAAACAGATGGGAAAAGAAAAAAGATCCTCTCCATATTTTATCAGAATATGAAAACTTAAAGAGAGATTCACAAGAAACTGTTCAATATTACTGCAAAAGATTTAACAATGTATACAATGCAATTCCTCAGAATCTTAGACCTCCACCAGACTTGGCCTTGATCAAATTCCCTGATGCATTTGACTCTGATATAGCTGATGAGCCCCAAAAATGGATAATTATATGGGCTCATTCAACCTCCTAATTCGACTTAATCCACCATTATCATTAGTTTATTGCATGTTTTTTATTATATTTATTCTAATAGAGTGAATTGGGTTAGTCAATATGCCAACAAGTCTAATGTGTGCTTTATGTAGTCTTTTTAGTCAATTTGGAGACAAAATCAAAGGTTTAAATGAGAACTTGGCAGCCAAATTCGTGGAGAGGATTTGTAGGAATATGTCCTCTTCATTTATGGGCCCTTACCTCGAATTCTCCACCATCAGCTCAGAGTTCAAGGGCCACCACATCAATTATCACAAGGGCAGCCGAGCAAGGGCTAGTAAAGTCGTTGTTAACTACAAGTTTTGGAAGTCGAGTTCCTAAAGTTTAGGAGGGTTGTTGGGGTCCTCAATTTTTATAAATAAGAGGGCTTAGGGCCTCATTTGGGTTGGCATAAGTTAGCAAGTTGGCAGTTCGGTTTTATTCATTTTTTAGGCAGTAGGTTAGATCTGCATTTCAGCACATTTTCGAGCTTTTCCTTGTGGACAGTTTTTGGGATGTAACTATTCTTTTGATCAATAAAGATGAATCTAGCTTTGCACCAACTAATCTTTCTTAGGAGGCTGTAGCTCTTGGGGTTGGGCCCAACCCAAGTGCCAAGTACCTCCTTTGTTTACCTTTATGTGTTTTTGGCTGCATTCTTAGAATAAAATCTGCTATTTAGATTTAAATCTTGTTTTGTTATTTAGGTTGCTTTTAATGATTGAAAAGGCTTTTCATGTTCAGATTGATTTGATAGGTTAATAACAGAGAAGATCTTCAGAAAAAGGCTATCAAGCACCTCTGATCTCACCTCTCCCTCAATGGGACCATGAGCTGGGACCATGGTGTCCTTGTTGCCACCAAAAACATTGTCTTTGCTTCATCATGCAATTATTAGTGTTAGATTCTCATTGGTAGAAGTTGATACCAGTTGTGGTTACATGCTCAGGTTCATGATTACTTAGTTTGCATAGCTATTTCACATGATTTCGTTGCAAATAAACTTCTGTTCATTTTCTTTGCTGTTATTTAGATCAGATTAGGTTAAAGTAACTAGGTCCTTGATTTTCCGAGTCTTTGTTTGTTCAGTTTGAGAAATAACTTGTAGAGAACCTATATTACCTCTCTATCTACCTTTCCTCCATCAAATAATCTGCTCCAACCCTTAATCCATGATTCCTACCCTTCATTTGCCATACTTTTCCCACCTTTCCCTAATTTCTACATTCTTGTGCATCATCACTTCCTCCATCCTCGAACAAATCCAATCGCTCCTTAGCCTCATTCACCAGGTCCTAGACCCCTTAGCATCATTATGCAACCTCCATTTCCACTTTCCCACCATTTTTTCTCTATCAACCCTCCAAAATCCTCTTTTCGGAACATCCTGTAGAAATTACAGAACATCTTGTAGAAATTACAGAACATCCTGTAGAAATTTCAGAACATCCTGTAGAACCCCAGCAGAGTTCCTATAGAATCTTAGGAAAGCGGTTTCTTGAGATCCGATCACTGTGAAACTCTCTAGAAGGGTGCTAGGGACCCCTTAGGCCCTCTTCTAACCTTCCCAACCTCCTGCAAGAATTTCCTTTCGCCAATCCACCTCTGCACAGTCAAAAACAGTTAAAGCACATGCATAATAATTCTGTCAACTTACTCAAAAATACAAAAAGATGTTTCTTTTCAGATTTCACTTCAGAAGTAGCTTAATCATATGCATTTTACCTTTCTAAGAGTCAATGGCATTCCTTTCTGTAGCTTTCATCATTTTTCTTGCACTAGTACGGTTAGTCGGTAAAACTAGGGTTTGCCAGGGTTTGCATTTCCTTTCCACTTTTTGCTTCTTTCTGCAAGTAGATTAGCCTCTGTTGAGTTAGCTTCCATCCATCACAGTTAAAAGCTTCTTCTAAGAGCTCATATAAGTTGTCTTAAGCTCCTAGCGGACTTGTGCCAATTGATCCAGTGACAGTTGCGGAAAGAGCTAGTACTTGTGCATACAGCACCATCGCTTCCAAGTTTGTTACGAACTACCAGGTTGATAAAAGTAAAGAAGGGAATCCCTGGAGTTGAAACATTATTGCTGCAATACTGGGACCCACCATCCTTTTGGCACCATTGCCGGAGAAGCGTCAGAGTATTGGTGATTGTTGCTTTTCTTCTATTTTCTACTACCACCTTCTACTAAGTAGTTTATTTCAGCAAGCGTAGAGTAGATTATTTCATTTCCATTCTGCAATTTCATTTCCACAAAAGTAGATTAGAAATTTCCTGCTTTTATAGATTAGCATTTCAATTCCACAATTTCATTTCTTGAAGCGTAGATTAGCATTTCAATTCCGCACTTTCAATTCTGCAAGCGTAGATTAGCATTTCAACTCCGCAAGCGTAGCCTAGCATTTCATTCCTGTAATTTCATTTCAGCAAGATAGATTTTAATTAGTTGCAGTTCAATCTATTTCAGTTTTGCAGGTACAAGCAAAAAAAAAACAAAAATCAACCAAAAAGATTTCCTTTCATGCCTTGTAGGAGTAGAGATAAGTTAAAAAAATGTTTACACAACACCCCCACTGCTTCACACAACGAACCTTCTCTCTTCTTCGATGGCTGTGATTAAGAAGAACCCCTAGGTGGAAAGTAAGACATATTTTGAAGAACCTCTAGGGGAGAAGAATAAGAAAACATTCCTCTGGAGAAAATGGCTACAAGCAAAAATGTTGGAAGCAGTACCTTATTCAAAAACGAATTTGCAAATCAGATGGAAGATTTCAAGAGCGATATGAGGCAGTTTCTTGCCATGCAACTGGATACCTTACAGATCCAAAGGAAGCAAGAGGAAGCCAAGAGGGCTTTGGCCATATTTTGTCCCAAGTGCACTAGAAAGAATCCTAGGAACAAATGTCCATTGCACTCCATAGAAATGTGTTTTGTCTGTGAAAGAGACCATCCTATGAATCAGTGCCCTTCCTTGCCCGAGCTTAAAGATGCATATCAGAGGGCCAAAGGAGTCACTGAACCACTCTATTATATGAATCAAAGGAGGCCACATGGACCCATACCCTACCATCAGGGAATGCAAGGGACATCCCAGACCTATTACGACCCCTATCAAATCACTTCCATGCCTTCTTGGGGTCCCCTGCTCATCCTTCCTGGTCCACACCCCCTCCTTGGTCATATCCTTCTCAATATCATGCTCAACCAGCTGCTCATGCATTTCACCCTTACGCTTAGCCACAGCCTCAGTGAAATGCACCTCATCAGGAGTGGAGGCCCCAGTACAACTCTCCTCCCGCTCATTTGCCTCCACCACCTGCCCAACCACAACCCCATCCACATCCATCTCAAATATACACCCCCACTCAACTACCCATACCACCATTTCCAAACCAGCACATTGGAATAGCTCAGCTCAATTACAATGCTGAGGCACAACATGTCCAAACAACTCCTCTTGAGCTCAATGATATTCACCATAGCTCAAGAAGAATATTGCAAAACAAAGATTATATTGACAGCATTGAAGGACCACATCCAGCAAAAGAAGATTCAAAAGAGGAGATCAAAAAACCATGGGCTGCACTTGATGAAGAGAAGACATCAGAATCAGAGATCGAGAGAGTTCCCTCATTGTTACCATCAAATCCTCCATGTACTTGAGAGAAAAATCAGCAAAAAGAGGAAGATGAGAAGGTCATGGTAGAAGGTGACATGAAGAATGATCCAGATCAGCGAAAGGACCAAGGATATAAGACCTATATTGAGATATAGTTCCAGACAGTCACTAATTTGCAGTAGTACTCTCTTCCTCAACTATGCTTGATCCCTTCAAAGTCAAATCATTTGGTCTCTGAAATCCGGATACTTGTCAAAGCATGCATTTCAAGCCTCCACATCATTTTGTCTCTAATCTCGATGTGCACATGGCTCCATTGGAAGTATTCTTATACTTGAAAATGATTTTTTTTTCAAGTAGAGTAGGGTAGAAAAAAAGAAAAAATAAAAAATGAAAGGAAAATAAAAATCTAAGGTGAAAACCTCCTCGGAGGCGCCTCAGATTAGCTCATTGATTGAAAACCTCCATGAGGCGGTCAATGGGTTGGAAAGAAGAGAAAATAAAATATAATAAGATCCCTGGATAAAAACCTCCCTCGGGGGCTCCTAGGGCAGGAAATTAGGGTGAAAACCTCCATGAGGCGCCCTAGTTGTTTTAAAAAAAAAATAGAGAAAAAGAAAGAAGAAAAGAGAAAAAAAAAAAAACCCTAATTTCTGTTGAATAATTGCAGGGTGAAGGAATGACATTGCAAGTTAGGAGGATTGTGCAAGACAAAGATAGAGGTCCGCACTAGGCTGCAAGGATCCCTCACAATCCATTCCTCCATGATCACCACCCTTTCCCAAGATTTGGTCTCATTCGGACTAAGATTTCACCTTCTACAAGAAGTTCTGTGTCTTCTATAGGAAGCCTACAAACAAGCCAAAATCGATCTCATAAGAGGACCCGAAGGTTGAGAATACATCTATGAGATCTATAAACATCCCTGTTTCCATCCCTCACCCTTCTCCATCATTTTTGCCACCTCATTGTGTTTCTTTTATGAAAACTGTGTTTTCTACAGGAAGTTCCTGTAGAAATTACAGAAAACTAGAAATGGGTTTTAAAAAGCAGTTTGGTGAACAAGATAGCTTCATAAAGGGTTTATAAATCCTCCTACAGTCTCTAAACCCCTCTTCCATCATTTCCATGCCTGCATCACAGCCTAAGCTCATTTTTTCTTACCGTGCAAAAAACTACAGAATGCTTTGAAACAAGAAATACATAGAGCAGAAATTTGTTTTTTCCCTAACTTGAAAACCATGCATCCATTTAAAAAATTGTTTTATGGGGAGTTGTATAGGGATGATGGCAACATGCCCAAGCAAGTTCAGCCAATTCTGGTGCATGGTTTCCAAGAAATCAACCTCCATCCCCTTCAGCCATTTTTGCATTTTCTCCATATCCGTGCATCCATTTCAAAACCTATTTCATGGAGAGATGCATACAGGTGATAGTAACATGTCCAAGCAATTATAGCCAATTCCAGTACACGGTTTCTAAGAAATTGACCTCTATCACCTTTAGCCATTTTTAGTTTTTCTAGAAATCTGTGCATCCATTGACCACAATTTTTCTATGGGAGGTGCATAATGATGATAGAAACATGCTTAGAAAGTTTCAGGTCAATCTGATCTATCGTTTGGGAGCTATGGAGAAAACAAGTTGTTGTCCTACAAAAATTCAGCATCAGCAGCATGAGGGTGCAAATCTGAACATTGAAACAAACTTCTGCAGCTTATATCCAGCCAGAGGATACCTGCACAAGAAAAATAGCCATGAATTAGCAACCAGGCTAGCATGCAACCACAGAAACAAAGGCATGCAGCAGAAGGAAAGGCCACAACACCTCACAACAAATGCATTTGACTTCAAGGTACGTGACTAAACCTATTCCTCTGTTGCATGAATGTAATTTAAGAACTGCATGGACAATGAGATGGTTGTAGTTCAACAAGATCGGTGGCTAGCTAACTGGACACCCTCATCCAGTTTAGACAGTGCCTCGTCTAGTTCAAACAGTGCTCGGTGGGTGCAATCGACACGTGTTCTTAGCCATCTTAGGAAGAAAACTGAAAACAGGTAGTGGTGGCTGTGTAAACTCCAACGTAATTGATGGAAGTGATTACATGTAGAAAACATATAGTTTATAATAACACTGCAATGGGAACCCATAGTTTGCATGGGGTCAACGTGCACTTGGCCAGCTCACCCTCCATCAATGGAAGTCTCCATGAACAGGGAATCGAACTCATCTTTGAAATACTCTCACCACCATTGTTTCCATTTTATCATCGTCCCTACAACTGCAACAAGCTCCATACCACCTCCATAGCAGTGAACCAGTCTTTCTTAGTCATTTTTTTCAAAACCCTCTTGCTTATCAGGCTCTATAGGAAGCACAGTTTCGTTCTACAGGAAACGAGAGCCTTCTACAGGAAATACTGCACAGCTTTTCGAAGCGGGAAAACCTAGGATTTTTCATCAAATTTGGAGCTCCAAATGAGGTAGGCTAAAAAACCTCCTCTATGCATGATGTGTTTGTGCAAGGTGGTGAATTGAACGACATCAGATTGGAAAATCAGAGAAAAATCTGCATGTGTATTGGAAGTAAAATGTTTGCCTGTGTATTGCACTGAGTGTCCCAGTTTTTCTGCATCAAAATTCTCCTCCACGTTTCCTTTAAAAACAAAAAAAAAAATTCGTGGGGAAGATATATGCAGCTGTAGAGGCCAGCCTATGTGTGTAAAAAAATTTTGAATTTGCGTATCTGTCTATGTGCTGAGAAGAAAACTTGGTCTCTGTACTCTGTCTGTAGAAACAAAATTCTTCCTTTCATAAACAGAC
Organism: Pinus taeda; assembly: GCA_000404065.3. Taxonomy (NCBI): domain Eukaryota; kingdom Viridiplantae; phylum Streptophyta; class Pinopsida; order Pinales; family Pinaceae; genus Pinus; species Pinus taeda. Next base: position 215,058 of record APFE030918799.1, read on the forward strand.
AGCCAAGTTATGGGTGACAACAGTCTTAAAACTAGGGAATTGTTGCTAGTTGATATTGGACACACGAGAAATTCCTTCTTGGGTTTAGGGGAAACCAAACTCAGCTATCCTCTATTTTAGATTGACTGTTTAGTTGCTTGAGAATTTCCTTTTCTGATTAAAACAAAAAAAGAAGCACTCAACACCATGCCAGGAGAATTCAGGAGGAGAAAACTGAAGAATTGAGAACAACAATGATGAGGGAGCACAAGACATTCAAGCAAAGGGAAAAATAGAGGAAGAACAGAAGGAAAAAGAGGAATTTGACAGGACTGTTGAGCCTAAAACAGAGAAAGAAACAACAGCGAAAACAGAGAAGGCGAAAAAGGAAAAAGGTTGGGAAGAAAAAGGCCAAAAAAGCCCAAAAGAAGACTACCACAACCAAGGTAGGGACCCATCAAAACAAAAGGAAAAGACACACCCTGAGATCTCAGCAACACACATAGAAACAGTTGACACAGGGATTTCTACAGGAAGCAGGGAAAGAAAATAGCAAGAGGAGAAATCACCTGAGATTTTGGCAAGGGAGGCAGTAGCTATGCTTGTTGCATTAAGCACACCTACAAAACAAAAATAAAAAAAGAAAAAGGTAGACATCCATGTATTTCAAAGTTAGGAAAAGCACAAGAATTCAAACAAGCAGACTAGGAGGAACAGTAGAAGGACATGGACAAGAAGGAAAAATTTTACAACACACATGAGTAGACTACATTAGAAGCTTGGGATGATAAGGAGGCCACTAGGGCCATCAAAGATGAAGAGATAGATTATCTGCTCAGAGGATGAGCAACACTTTCAGTAGGGGGATGATGATAAGCCCCGGAAATGAGTAATTATATGGGCTCATTCATCCTCCTCATTCGACTTAATCCACCCTTCTCATTAGTTTATTGCATGTTTTTCATTATATTTATGCTAATAGAGTGAATTGGGTTAGTCATTATGCCAACAAGTCTAATGTGTGCTTTATGCAATTTTTTTGGTCAATTTTGAGACAAAATCAAAGGTTTAATGAGCACTTGGCAGCCAAATTCATGGAAGAACAAGGGAGAGGATTTGTAGGAAGGTGTCCCCTTCATTTATGAGCCCTTACCTTGAATTCTCCATCAAAAACTCAGAGCACAAGGGGCAGCTAAGCAAGTCAAGTAGGATTGATGTTAACTGCAAGTTTTGGCAGCTGAGTCCCTAAAGCTTAAGAGGATTGTTGGGGTCCTCAATTTGTATAAATAAGAAGGCTTAGGGCCTCATTTGAGTTTGTCAATTTTAGCCAGTTTGTAGGTAGGAGTTAGTTGGTTTTTAGCCAGGAGTTAGTCAGATTTTAGTAGATTGTAGTTAGATTTTAGTCAGTAGGTTAGCACTTTAGTGCAGCTCTGTATAGCACATTTTCGAGCTTTTTCTTATAGACAATTTTTGGGATGTAACCATTATTTCTTGATCAATCGAGATGAATCCAACTTTGCACTAGCTCTAATCTCTCTTAGGAGGCTGTAGCTCTTGGGGTTGGACCCAACCCAAGTGCCAATACCTCCTTTGAGCACTTTTATGTGTCTTTGCTGCATTCATAGAATAATTTCTGTTATTTAGGTTAAAATATTGCTTTGTTACATAGGTCATTTTTGATGATTGAGATAGCTTTTCATGCTTCAAGTTGATTTGATAGGTTGGTAACATAAAATATCTTCGAAAAAGGCCACCAAGTAATTCTTGATCTCATCTCTCCCTCCTTGAGACCATGAGTTGAGACCAAGGTGTCCTTGCTACCACGAAAACACTATTCTTGCTTCTTCATGCTATTGCTAGTGTTAGATTCTTATTTGCAAAAGTTGTTACTAGTTGTGATTACATGCTTAGATCCATTCTCACTTAGTTTTCATCATTATCTTGCATGATTTTCTACCAATAAATTTATGTTCATCATGGTTGCTAGTTTCTAGGTCAAAATAGGTCAAAATAGCTAGATCTTTGGTTTGCATAGTCTTTGTTTGGTCAGTTTTGGAAAATAGTGTGTAGAACACCTGTGATGCCTTCCTGCCTACCTTTCCTCCATCAAACAACCTGCTCCAACCCCCTAACTCAGATTCCTCCCTTTCATTTGCCACCCCTTTTCCAATTTGACCTAATTCCCATATCTTTGTGCAACCTTGCTCCCTCCATCCTTGAACCAAATCTGCTCGCCTTAACCACTCCTCATCCTCATTCACCAAGTCCTAGACCTCCTCACACCCTTATCTCACCTCCATACCCACTTCTTCACCTTTCTTCCACCATCAACCCTCCAAAATTCCCTTTCGGAACATCCTATAGAACATCTTGTAGAAGCTACAGAACATCCTGTAGAACCCCTGCAAACTTCCTGTAGAAGCTCAAAAAAGAGGTTTCTTGAGATCCGATCACTGTGAAACTCTTTGGAGGGGTGCTAGGGACCCCTTAGGCCCTCTTCTCACCTTCCCAACCTCCTGCAAGAACTTCCTTTTTCCAATCAACCTCTGCATAGTAAAAAACAGTTAAAGCACATGCGTAATAATTCTGACAACTTACTCAAAAATACAAAAATATGTTTTTTCCAAATTTTATTGCAAAAGTAGCGTAGTCACATGCATTTTACCTTTCTAAAAGTCAATGGCATCCATTTCCACCACTTTCATCTCTTTTCTCGCATCAGTAGGGTTAGTCGGTAAAACTAGGGTTTGCATTTCCTTTCAGCTTTCAGTTTCTTTCTAAGTTAGCTTTCATCCGTCATAGTTAAAAGCTTCTTCTAAGAGCTCATAGAAGTTGGCTTAAGCTCTTAGCAAACTTGTGCTAGTTGATCAAGTGACAGCCATGGCAAGAGCTAGTACTTGTGCATATAGCACCATCGCTTCCAAGTTTGTTACGAACTACCAGGTTGATAAAAGTAAAGAAGGGAGCCCTAGGAGTTGCAACATTATTGCAGCAATACTAGGGCCCACCACAGCGTGATGAATTGGTGTCGCAGAATCAACAGCTAGTATAGGTAATAGACAATTCTTGCCAAAGCATCCTAGAGATAGCCGTCCTAGCGGACATACCTATAGAGGCGCGCATCCATAGGTTAGCAGCAGGGGTGCACAAAGCGTGGGAGGAAATGATAAAGGTTCAGCTGGAGTTGAACCTTCAGATCATCGAGCTGTGGTTAAAGTCACAACCATCCATCCCTCCAGAAGTTAGAGAACAATGCGTTAGCACTATCACAGTGGGACTGGATGAAATTGGTAGTGCAGTGCGAGACTGCACCAGCATGTTGGAAGACTCACTTGAGGTCCTCACAAATTTGTAGGAGGACCCGAACATCCAGCACTTAGAGACAGAGGCATGAGAAATCCATCAATAGTATGACAACGTTCGAGGAACTATGTAGATGGTGGTCCTCACTCAAAGGCTTGCATGGATGCAACATGCTAAAGCACTGAAAGAACAGGTGGACACGGCACGACACAAGGAAGCAGTCCTGAAGGTGTGTGTTTAGCCTTCGATCAACGAGGCCTTGACCATCATATTATAAATTGAAGGAAAATTTGTACAAATGTAGGGGATGCATGCGCTGATGCAGAGAAGCATCCGAAACAGAGGTCTTGGAACAACGTATGCATTAGATCTAGCAAGCAGCAGCTCAGTGTGCTGCTGACCTTGCTGTAGTTCGAGAATAGTTGGAGGGACTCCACGCAAAGATCTCCATGAAAACAGAGTGACTCGAGGGTGAGTCACGATGTTTGTGTTGGGGGCTTGTTGGGCGTGGAATCCCCCTAAGGCATGTTTTGGGGCTTAAAGCCCAAGTTTTGACCGAATCTCGTTGTAAAAGCTCCACGAATTGTGGGCGCAGGTTGCGAAAGTATAATAAAGTCACAGGGTTGTCTGCCCTAGTTTTTTAATGTAATGTCAGCTAGATAGACCTACCCATGGTCCGTGAACCATGGGATTGTATAAATAGAGCAAGGCTCTAAGTGTAAAAGATAACAAAGGAATGGAATAAAAGTATGAGAAGTCCAAGTGACTGAGTCGAAGTGTAAAGTCTGTCTACGGGTCGTAAAGTATGAGAAGGCTCTGTAGCTGAGTGCGCAAAGGCATAGTAGTCCACAGCTAAGTGCACAGGGTGAATTGAGTCTATAACTATTGGGGGAATCAATAAAGAGAAGTTTTTCTATAATTCTGTGTATCTTTCCTGGTTTAATGCATGATTGGATATAATTTGAAAATATATTGTTTATTTACTGCGCAAACTTGTACGAATGTTTTATATTTTTAAGTATAACTTAAGACATTTAAGTAGGTGAAGGTGCCTAATTAGTACTGGATGATAAACAATATCTCGAGTAATAGCGCAAAGTGTGGCACAACCCTTGGTTAGGGTTGTGCGAAGGTAGGGTATCAGGTCACGAGGAACGGAAGGTGCGTGAAGCCTCAGTCTGCGCCCCGTGGACTGTTGCTGAAAGGGACAACAGTACATGGATTTGTTTGGATAATTAACTCCGAACCTAGGTTAGGCCCCAACAAGCCAACATAGTGTCACTAACCATCCAATGACCCAAGAAATCAAGTAGAAAGATTCCAAACCAAAAAGCAAACAAAACCAAATGAAAAGCAGATTTCTAGTCAGGAAGAAAATGGTCTAGAAGGCTTACAGGGTTGAAATCATGAGAGAAGAACACACTGGCCAAGATTAGGGACAAACCCTAATCTTCACTTATAGGCATTGGTGTGACTGACTAAATGACAACAAGCACTATAGGGAGGTCATTGTGACTATTTTTTAGCATATCACGCTGATCGGTGCGAATGTTAGCGGATTAAGCGTGCTGAGTGAGGGAGCCAAGAAAAAAAATTAAAACTGGGACCAGATCTGCTACTATGAATTTCAAACTCAAACTAGTAAGTAGAGGAAACGAAACAGAACCAAAGGGAAAAATTGGAACTAGAAGTTCTCACAAAATCATGAAATCTCAAACAAGACAAACAGAAGGATTGGTTACCCAGTATGGTTGCTGATTTCTGGTGAAGTAAAATTATGAGTGCAGACACAAACAATTCCTCTAGCTCGATAATGGGTCTAGCCACAACTAATACATTCTATGGAATATTTCCTTAGGTTAGAACCATCTAAGAGGGCCTACCTCTTAGAATGCTTATCCCGTTTGATGATGTCCTTGCTTGCTCACTCCAGCTAACTCTCGTTTCCTTCTTCAAACACCTGAAACAAGTAAACAACAACAAACAACAACCATGATAATAGAAAAATTGTAATTAAACCTACTTAACAAGTCAAGAAATATTAAGCCATGAATATGTAAGATGACATATCATGTATGAAATTAACCGATAGTTGCATATATATTGAATTAAGAAGAGATTACAACCATTGTCTTGACGTTGTCGTTCTCATCCGAAAAAACTAGGTTCCCATACACTTCTACTAGCATTCCATGATGGCCTTGGAAATGAGAGTTTTAAGGCTCTTCCCTTTAGGATTCACACTAAACTAAATTCACACTTATCTCTCACACAACTAGAGAGCTATAATTATGAATAGCTTGTTGTTTACTCCAAACTTAATTAGAACTAGCACACCAATATTAACACTAACTTGTGCTTGGGAAAAAGGGAGGTTTATATAACATGAATGGATGGGAGATGAATCCTCTTCTCATGGGAGAAGGTCTTATCTCTTGAGGTAGTTCCACCATTATAGGGGAAAGGAACCCAAACTGACATCCTCAACCCCATTCAACCAAACCATTTACCAGACTTTCGTTACGAAGCTTCTAGAACTGGAAGCTTCGGCTCCTTATTTAAAAAACTTTCCATAAGAAGACCGACACGACTGGAAAAAATATCAGTCGCTCCAATTAGTGCTAGGAATAGTGTTAATCCCTGCATATCGGCACGAGGAGGACAAGGGCCATTAGCGGTGGTCTTGTAAATCGGGAAAAGCAGAAGATTTTAGGAAAATGGTGCAAAAGGGAATTGTTCTACTCATGAAGAGGGACTCAATGAGAGTTTCTTCATGAAGGGTAAGCATGTAGGGTTCACTGTAGAAGTCTTCCAGGATCAAGGAATGGGGAGTACAGGGATAGTGAAAATTTTTTGTGTAACACCAGGGTATAGGAACCACAAGTGTCACTGCACAAATGGTTAGATCTGCCTACGAAACCCCGAAATATTGAATGTGAGTTGGACTACGGCGATGATAGAAACCCAACTGCTAGATCTGAATGGTACTATGGCAGTAGAACCTCAACTGGTGGATTTGTTTGTCACTACGGGGGCATAAGCCCAACTACTAAATTTGATCTAGAAAATAAGATAATGGTGATCTTTTGAGAGTTGAGGGAACTATGGTCTCAAACGAGTGTCAAGTGTTATAGATTGCAATATACATAAGGGTCTAACAATAGTACTTGGTCCAATATTTTAGGGCACTAACTAAGGAGGACCAACTGTTACCTTAGCCATACTATCCGACTACCCTATCGTACGTGTGAGTAATCTCCTCGAATGTTGTTCTCGATGTACTATAGCAACAAGACAACTGACGATTTATCTAAGACGAGGTTTCAGGTGAGCCTAGGGGGCTTTTGATATACCCAGAGGGTATGTGCAAGGTATTCCATGCGTAGTTCTATCTAATGCACTACTACTCAAAGGGGTACCCACAGGGGTTACAAGGGAGTCCAACAAGTGTGACCACCTCTTATATTTCCTGCGTGCATGCCTCCTGAAATGTGTAGGTTTATGCGCTCAATGATAGATCTCGTGGTTTTAAGATGTCGGAACACGTCTCTAGCCTAAAAAAAATTCTGCCAAAATTGGAGATACCACTAGCCCTGGAAAGTGCCTCTGATACCACTTGTTATGCTCTTGACCCATGAGAAAATTCCATAATAACAAATATGCGAAGAAATACAACCCAAAACATAGAACAAAATGAGAAAAACAACAAATATTTTATTATTCAGAGATGAAAGCAATGATCACTTGCCTCTTTGAGGGGGTAACCTCCCGCAGAGCAGAGCTCAATTACAGAATAAGACACGACATTCCTCAATGGGGAGTCTCTATCCTTTATATAGGATTCATACATACAATACCATGGGTTAGTACCATGGTTATCTCAATACCATCTATCTAATACCATGGCCCATTTGCCACTAATTCTGGTCCCTTTCTTAAATGTGGGTCAACCACTTACAATTATTAATATTATCTTTATTGACTCGCTAACTAAATATAACTATGACTCGACCCTATTACATAAACAAAGGGGTGAGGGTTGGACCCTAACAATGACCACGAGAAGTTGGCACTCAAGGACAAGCCTAAAAATATTAAGATGTAGAAGAACGAGACTATTTTGTAGTGCCTGAGCAAGTTCACACAATGTCGTGATGAACTTGGTGAAGTTGGTGTTACTATAGCAAAATATGATTTGGTAATCCTAGCCCTTCTAGTCCTTCCCAAGCGCTAGCACAACTACCAAGATTTGGTGAATGGGAGGGAGAAACTACCAAATTGGGAGTACCTGTGGTCTGACTTGGTGCAGGAGGAGATAAGGAGGAATACCAGAGATGGGATCTCATTCAAAGAAGAGGAAGAGGACTTTGCATTAGTTAGAAAGGGAAGTAAGTCCAAGGGGAAGAAGTCCCAAGGTGAGGCAAATTCCACCAAGAGGGAAAGAGCAAAGACTTGTCCAAAATCAAGTGCTTTCATTGTCATGAATTTGGGCACTATGCCACAAAGTTTCCACACAAGAAGGAAAGCAAGAAGGAGAAAATAGTAGTGGCAATAGGTGAATCCTTGGCTTCACAGTTTGAGCTTGAATTCACTCTCATCACATGCATGGTGAGCACCATGATGAGGAGTGTGTGGTACTTGGACAGTGATGCCTCGTTCCACATGATGGGGAATAGAGAATTTTTCAATGACTTGGAGGAGAAAGATCTCGATATGAACATTGAGTTTGGAGATGAAGGAAGGTACATTGTGACCAGGATTGGTACAGACACCTTTCAGAGGGAGTCAGGTTCCCCTCTCAGGCTCAAGGATGTGATGTTTGTTCCAGGTCTAAACAAGAATATTGTCTCCATTGCAGTTTTAGAAGACTGTGGTTATGATGTGATCGTCAGCAGAGGAAAGGAATTACTAAGACACATAGTTGTGGGACAAGTGAAGTAGATCAGGGTTCAAGTCAAGTACTTGTATGTGATTGAAGTAGAAGATGCATGCAAATCCTTGAGGAGCAAGGCATGGGTTAGAGACATGGTGGTTGAGAGGGGGCATGATTTAACTATCAAAATGGAGCCTTAGAATAAGCCTCAAGAATTTGCGGAGCAACCACAGATGGAGAAGAAGATAGGAGGCAGAGTGGAGACATCCACTCAATCAGAAACCTCTAGCAAGGGGAGATTTGATCTAAGTGGGCAGAGGGAGCACATGAAACTATACCTCCAGGAGAGATGTTACAAAAATTTGGCAGGGTCCATTGAGGCATTATCCTCGTGGACCATTACCTTATTATGGGGGCCCACAATATTTAGTAGTGGTAGGATCAATGTTAGTCATATAATGAGTATTGTTGATAGCAGAGCAGGAGGCTCAGTAGCAAAGTCAGCAGCAACACAATTTTCCCAGTAGACAGTTGCAGACACAGTTGATTCAATGTTTTTTTATGCTTCTCAATTGTAGGGGTTGTAGGAGAAACAACAATAGTGAGAGGTGTGGAATGTAGTACATTCCATAGGTGCAGGATAGGGTTGGTTGATAATACCTTTCTTGCTGAGAGGGAGTGTTGAAAATGCAGCAAGAAAGTCTCAATTTTGATTTTTTCCTTAATCAAATTGAGGAATTTGAAATTCCACATCAGCAGACAACTTGAAGGAGTTAACTGAGGTAACATGGCTCTTGTAACTCAGTTAAGAACACTCAATTCCAATTAATGAGTTGAATTTTAGCTTACTTGAGTTGATTCATAAAAAATAGGAGTCTAGCTTAGTTAATTAGAGTTAGGGACATGAAGTTCAATTGTGTGCACTAGGTTCCTAAATTTTAGGACCCTAGTTTGAGTTAATTTCAGTTGTTGTAATTTATTTTAGTTAAATTGAGTTATGGTTAGTCAAACTTGTTCTAATTGTTGGAGGAAGTAGTGGAAGGTCAATGTGTGGAAGTGGAACTTTAACCACACTTAGTGATCATCCAAATAACTAATCAATCAACCTAAATTAGCTCATGCATGCAGAGAATTTGAGTTACCCAGTTGAGATGGATATTTCAAGGTAGTGTACTATCAGTTGTATCATATTCCAATGTGTACAGGTGGTGCATGCAGTTAGAGGAAGGACCTAGAGGAATTGTGAAATTCAATAGTGGGAAATTCCTAAATAATAGGGGCCAATTTCCTCAAAGAACAGCGCAAGGAAATAGGAGCTTGGAGGGTTTGAAAATTGGCTAAGTGTTGGCCAGAGTCAGTTAGTGAGGCAAAGGGATAGATTATACACTTACAGTGTGTGCTCAGGCTTGAGCAAGCATATGTATTTCTACTTTATTCTCTGATTAATTCAATATAGATAGTAAGGGGTTTTGAGCAGTTACTTTCGACTAAATAAATCTTTGTGCATGTGTGATGTTTCCTTTTGCATGTCTATGATTCATTTTCTAGATGGTGATTAACTTTCACAAATTAGTAGAGTAGCTTCATATTGAATCTATGCATTAATTTGTGATTTAGAAATTTTCATGAGCAATATTGAATCTACACATTAATTTCTACATTATTAGCCATGGTTGCAAGATTTAGCAACTAAGATGGCATCTAAAGTGCACTCCCCCTTTATGTAGTGGCACATAATTTTCACAAATATCGCATGACATGCAAATTATATTGAAGGCCTATTAATCATGTCCATAATAGCCCCTATGCCTTCTCGTGGAGTAACATATTTAGTGTAAAAATTGTTTTCACTGATCTTCTTACCCCACTTGGAGGTATTTTTAAAGGTAGACGAAAAATCTACACCTATCGCGGATAGAACCTCTAAATATCATTGGCATGTATCAGGTACTCTCGGTCAAGCCATAAGGATCTTCCATGCATCTAATTAATAAGAAACTTGTTACACTTTTACCACCCCAAAAGTAATGAAGACAAGTAGGTTTCTCAAATTCATCAATGTAGACCTCTGTAATGCCCGAAACTCGACATTAAGATAGGAGGAATTATTTCCATCCTACTTCATTGATGGTTCGGTAAAGACAATTTCTTGATGTGAAAACCTTGGATTTCCATATGTTTCTATGATACAGACCTCTTTAACTACCTGATTCCTATATGTGAAGGGTAGTATTCATAAAACTATTAGCCTTGACCTAATCTGAATGCTTAGTATAAAAAATATTTGATTACCATATGGACATATTATTAAGATGAGTATGCTGATATGAAATGATTATGTAGTGAAATCACGTTTCCTTTCTAATTTTCTAGATATTAATATGAACTTCATTGAATAATTTGTTTGTGTGATGGTTTTGATACAAATTTTGTGGCTACTATAAATAGTGTACTAGAATGATTTTATGTATGGGAAACTAGTATTTTATGGCTGAGTGGATATGTAGAATTGCATGTGAGAATGTGAATCTATCTACAAAGGATTAATAAAGGTTGTGAAGTAGATAGCCACAAACAATTCCATTGTAGTGACACTAGAACCCCATAATATGTCTTGATCACCATGAGCAATGACATGTGAGATGTGTGGTGCTATGATAAAGCAAGCTAGAGGAATTCCTTGGCTATAATATTTTATGCATGTATTTGAGTTTCCACTACAAGAAAGCCTAAGATCAAGTAAATTTCTTGAGGGGTTATGTAGTAGAGAATGGGGTTTCTTGAGCCTGCAAGGGTGAGTGATTGTAAGGAGGAGACTTAAATGAATTTATATGGAAAAATTATGTCACATGTTCATTTGGATCATAAGTGCATCTATGTGTGTTTGAGAAAATAGTGAGTTGAACTTGTTACTTGTGAAATCATAATGAAGTAAAGGATAATCATATAAGTATATACTACATGGAATTCCATAAGTCTAAAAGTGACCAAGCTATGAGGAAAATTCCATTGCTCTATTGGGTAGGAAAATGAACATGAAGAATGATGTTAATATGAAGGATCTAGTGTTAGAAATAATACTGAGAGGGGGGGGGGTGAATCAGCATTATCAAACTCTTATCAATGAAACTTGCATATACCTTCCAAACTTATAATTTAATTTATTCTTCATATGTTTGTCATTAATCTGTATGTGAGAACCATAAAATAATGAGCAGGAACACAAAATAGATAGTCACACCAAGGAGCACAAGATGTAAGGTGGAAAACCAATGTGGGTGAAAACCACCTGCTGCAATATGTCTCTATCTTCTTTCAATTAGAAACTTCTTCTTACAATAATTTTTACTGTGTAGTCTTTACAGACGCAGGCTCAACCTGCAGATAGCTACTACCCTCTCTCGATTTCCCGTTCTTCTGGAAGGAGCTACAACCCCTAGCTCTTGTCTAGCTGACTACTAGTACATAGTGCTAACCCTACAGAGGCTACAACCTTCTCTTTCTTCAAGGAACATGTTTATAAATTTTCAAACTGGATCCAAAACATCACGTACATGTGCATCGCCATCTCTTTAAACAAGTAACTTCTCAGAATGCAGTAACCAGAAAATAACACCAGTAACCAGACACCAATTTAAACCCAGATCTCTGTAGAAACAGGTAAAAGACAGCTAAAATATATTTCAAGAAAGGTCCGCAACTTCACCGAAGGAAACCTGCAGATATCCACACTTCTGCCATGATGAGTCTGCGCAACTCTGCACCTGCACTTTCTATTGGTCAACACACCTTCGCACCTACTCCGCTGATTCAACTACGTGCCTCTGCACCTTCTTCTTCTTTGGTTTTGTGCACCTTTGCACTGCGCCTTTGCTGCTCCTGCGCACCTCTGGATTTAGACAATTTATCAGTCCTCAACCATACCCCAGACTGTCAAAATCGTAGATCTGTTCATGTGTCAAAGGGATCTCAACTTTTCAGTAGATCTGACTTATAATGCTCCAGTTTCTCCTTGATTCAGATTCAACTATGTCTAACCAACCGATTATCAGAAATTCAGATCTTAGTCTTCTTAAGATTTTCAACACACTTGTGATTAGCAAAATGATCTCCTTTCCTTTTTATAGGCTAGGCCTCAATCAAAACCATGGACCAAAACCCTTGAGAAACAATACCACGAACCCAATACTTGGGTTCAACTCTTTTGGATGCAATACCATGGACCAAAACCATAGGATCAAAAACTGTCAGACTGATACCATGAGCCAACCATAAGATTTGCATGCACTTTTCTCTGCATGAAAGTGCGTGAACTTTTCTCTGCATGAAATTCCGTGAACTTTAGGTTCGCACCTTTTGTGTAGGAGACCTGTGAACATATCCACACCTTTTCAACGGTTCTCCTACGCAACCTGCCGATGACCGCATCTTTTGATCTGTGCAGCTGCGGAACCATAAAATAACTTTGCTGCACTATAATTTATCATCTGAGATGAGTGGGTTGCCATCAAGTACAACATATGTATCATAATGCCAACTATCTCCCCCTTTGGACTTGATGGCAACAACAACCAATCACTCTCCCCCTTTGACGTCAAGGGCAAAGGGGCGGACTACCATACTCCCCCTGAGTACCTACTGAAAACTCTAAACGAGCTCCCCCTTTGTATATGCTCTGTGCTGAAATGTTGTCTGCAAAAGATGTTCTACAAGAAATAAAATGACTCCATACATTATAAGTAACCTTCCTATCATCAAGACTCATACATACATCCATCTCCCATCCAAGTGGGAATACACAAGATAGACAAAACTCATTCATCCCAGGCATAGTGGGGAAACCAAAATAGGCCGTTACATGACCTTGATATGAAAAGAAGTACATGACATAGAGACAAGAACAACTATTAGCAGAATCAACCTTCAGACCAGCACACATTGATCTACTCCACCAGAAAACTCTTGAGAAATCAAAACAAGGACTTCTAAGATAATGCCAACAATGCATCATTAGAAGAATATATACTCCCCCTGAAACTGTGCCATTCGATCTTTGACCAATCCATAAAGCAGCAAATGTATGTGTATACCCCTTATGAAACTCGTGTACAACCAGATAAGATTCAACAACAAGATGATGCATCAACTACCCCCAGCTTTTGCCTGAGGTATTCAAACATTTCCCTGGGAAGAGGTTTGGTGAGAATATCAGCAACTTGTTCCTTAGAAGGAACATACTCCAATTTGACCTTTTGTTCCAACACTTGTTCCCAGAGAAAATAATACTTGATTGGTATGTGCTTGGTCTTTGAATGCATGACTGGGTTCTTCGAAATGATGATTGCACTTGTATTATCACAGAAGATGGAGATAGGTGGAGTACAAGTGATTTGAAAATCCTGCAAAGTTTACATCATCCAAAGAAGTTGAGTGCAGCAAGATGCAGCAGCCACATATTCCGCTTCAGTTGTAGATAGAGCAATCGAACTTTGTTTCTTGCTGAACCAAGCTACTAATCTGGAACCCATAAAGAATGCACCACCACTTATGCTCTTTCTGTCATCCACGCTTCCAACCCAATCTACATCTGTATAAGCATGAAGAGTGAGATTTGTATTTCTAGGATACCATAAGCCATAGTTTTGAGTTCCTTGAAGATACTTGAAAATTCTCTTCACTACCTGAAGATGAGTTTCCTTTGGATTTGCCTGAAATCTTTCAACTATTCCCACTGCATGCATGATGTCTGGTCTGGTACCTGTCAAATAAAGTAGACTTCCAATCATAGATCTATAGGTTGGCCGATGCACTACTGCTGATTCATCATTTGCACTAAGGCTGCATCCTGTAACCATGGGGGTACATACTGGTTTTGCATCTTCCATGCCATATTTCTTCAAGATCTGTTTGAGATACTTGGTTTGAGACAAAAACATACCGTCTTCATTTTGTTGGATTTTTAAACCAAGAAAATATGTCAGTTCTCCAAGAAAAGACATCTCGAATTCTTTCTGCATCACCAAGGCAAAGCTTTGACTCATAGCTTCTTCATTGCTGCCAAAGATAATATCATCTACATACACAACAAGTATTAGCAATTCGTCATTTTCAGTTTTTATATAAAGATTGTTATCTGCTGATCCTTTTGAAAAACCTTGTTGATGAATTATTTGTCCAAACGGTAGTACCAAGCCCTTGGAGCCTGTTTAAGACCATAGACAGCCTTTTTCAGTCTGCATACAAGATTTGGATCATTCCCAAGAATGAAACCATCTGGTTGCTCAATGTACACCACTTATTCTAAGTCTCCATTCAGAAAGGATGATTTCACGTCCATTTGAAATACTTTGAACTTCTGAAAGCTTGAGAGAGCAAGGAACATTCAGATGGCCTCAAGTCTAGCAACGGGAGAAAAATCTTCTTCAAAGTCTATTCCTTCTTGTTGAGCATACCCTTTACAAACAAGTCTGGCCTTATTTCTAACAACTTCCCCATTTTCATTCAACTTGTTTTTGAATATCCATTTTGTCCCTATGGCATTCTTATCTTTTGGCCTAGGAACCAACTCCCAAGTGTTGTTCTTTTCAATATGCTCAAGTTCATCATCCACTGCCTTGACCTAGCATTCATCTTTGCATGCCTCTTTTACATTTTGTGGCCCAGTGGAGGAGAATAATGCCAAATAGCTTGAAGCTTCTGCTATTGTTCTTCTTGTTTGTATACCAGCCTCTTTTTGCCCCAAAATCTGAGATTCTGGATGATTCTTTTGAATGTACCTGGATGGAGTCTTTTCTTATATCCTTATCTAGTCTTCTGCTGCCTCATAGGTCTCTTCTTCTTCATCATGAATCTGATTTGATGTTGATGGATAGTCCTCATCATCTTCGAAATCTTCAGATCTTATCTGCCTAGGAGTGTTTTCTTCTTCATCAACAACTACATCAATACTTTCAACAATTTTTCCAAGCCTTTTATTATAACACTTGTAAGCTTTGTTGTGGGGAGAGTAACCAAGGAGAACGCCTTCATCTGCTCTAGGTTCAAACATGCCAAGATGTTCATCAGTATTTTTGATATAGCATTTGCTTCCAAAATTTTTGAAATATTTCACCGAAGGAGTCTCACCATGCCAGAGCTCATGAGGAGTTTGAGTGTTGTTCACCCGGACGTTTGTTTTGTTGAGAATAACAACTTTAGAAAATGTAGCTTCACCCCAGAAAGTTGTGGGAGTTCTAGATTCATCAAGCATAGCACGAGCCATTTGTTGAACCGTTCTGTTCATCCTTTCCATTACTCCATTTTTCTAAGGAGTACTAGTTGTAGAGAATTCTCTTCTTATTCCATGTTCTTCACAAAAATCAAAAAATTCATTTGAGATAAACTCCCCACCTCTATCAGACCTGAGGCATTTAATTTTGTGATCTGATTCGTTTTCAACCAAAGCTTTGAAGGATTTGATTTTTTTGAAGGCTTCATCCTTGTGCTTCATAAGTCCTATCCAAACCATTCTTGAATAGTCGTCAATGAATAATATGAAGTATTCTTCTCCCCGAGGTGACCTTTTCCTAGATGGACCACATACATCAGTGTGGACAAGCTCAGGTGGTCTGCTAGCTGATCCTTCCTTCTCAGGGAAGTTGGTTCTGGTTTGCTTACCAAACTGACATGATTTGCATATGGTGTTGTCTGGAATTTTGATATCTGGAAGACCACGAACTGCCTGGTATTTGCATGCTTTCCTTATCTGTGAAAAGCTTAGATGCCCCAACCTCCGGTGCCATAATTAGTGTTCATCATCCTTGCTCAAATAGCATTGTTGTTGTCCTTCTTCAAATATGTATAAGTTATTTGGATTTCTTCTGCCTTTGATCACTGTTTTTCCCGTATCAAGATCACGAACACTACATCCATTTGATCGAAATATTACCTCAGTTCCTTGATCGCACATCTGACCAACACTCAGAAGATTATGCTTAAAGCCATCAACATACAAAACATTTCCAGCTTTGACCTTTTCTTTCAACTGAGCAGTGCCTTTTCCTTTTATGACTGCAGGGGTATCATCTCCAAAAGAAACTTTCTTTCCCTTTTATAAAACACTATATGATTCAAGTTTTTCTTTATCACCTGTCATATGCTTCGAACATCCGCTATCGATGTACCATTGATTTTCCTCTCCTTCTACATAAAAAGCTATCCCACATCTTTCTGGTTGAGGTTCCTTTATTCTCCATGTTCTGGTACTTGGGGCTTGTTCCTTTGTCTGCCAAAACCTGCTCCTGCATTCAGAATCTTCATGACCAAAGTTGTTACAAATAGAACATTCAATTTCATTTTCAAGGGCCGAAAAGTTGTTATAGGTCCTTTTCATGATCCCAGTCATACTCCTTTGTTTTTGAGCTTCTCTAGTCATGATTTTTTTATAGGCAACACATTGAGCTACTTTGTGGCCAAAGTTATGGCAAGAGAAACATTGGCCATTGAAGAAACTTCTGTGATTATCAAATCTACCTGCCAAATGATTGTAGTTTCTATTGTCATCCATTCTTGAGGAAAATTGAGAAGATTTTACCTATGGCTGGTTGTAGCTTCTGTTCATCCTTAAAGTAGATTACCCTCGATTTACCTGGTAGTCTTTTTTCATTCTTGAGGTAAATCATCCATGATTTACCTGATGATCTCCGTTGGGCCTTTGCTCACTCCTCCTTGCTGCATCAAGATAACTTTTGGAGGTGCATGGTTTCTACGCTTGAGATGTTTCTTCATTATATCCCAGACCTGTCTTGATTAGGGGAGAGTGCTGCACATTGATAATCTCATCTAGAGTTTCAGATCCTTTAACAAATCTAAGGTTAAGAGCTTTTGTTTTCTCAATCTTTTTTCTAAGTCCCACAATTTCACATTCTAACTTTTCATGATGTTTTTCCCTTTCAGCCAGTTGAAATTGCAGAGTATCAATAATCATATTTTTTTCTTATAAACAAATTTTGAGTTTAGAAATATCTTCATAAAGACCTTCTTCATCTATAGCATCCATGAAATCATCATCTTCAAAAGCCATTAAAAGTCTATAATTATTACCTCATTCATCTTCATCATTATTTGAAAGTCCATCACTGCCTTCATGAGTGTAATAGCTTTTCTTATTTACATTCTGTTTCTTGTTCCATATAACAAGTTCCTTACCTTTGTCAATTTTATCCTTATGAGGACATTTGGCAGCATAGTGACTGACTCTTCCACAAGCAAAGCATTTGAAGGGTAACTTACCTCTGAATCTTCCTGCACCTCGTTGAAGGTTCTTGACAAAATTTGATTCTTCCTCTTCTTCTGACATATGCCCTGACTCATAGTAATCTCTTTTTCCTGAAGCCTTGAACGCAGCTTCTCTTCTGTCTTATGGTCCTCCTTTCCTCATTTCATAAGTAGTCAGAATTTCGTGTAGTTGCGACATGGTAATTTTCTGTAGATTCTCCTTTTCTTCTATAACAGAAACTTTTGATTCAAAATTAGGAGACAATGATATTAGAACATTTTCAACCACAACAACCTCTTTTATTTGTTCACCCAAGTTTTTCATACAATTAACAATCTCATCTATAGATAGGAAATAGTTAGCCACACTTTCATCATTGTACATTTTGAGATTCTCATACTGAATTTTGAGGGTTTGAAGTTTTGCTCGTTTTACCTGTTCATCTCCTTCATAGCTCAGAACAATCTTTTCCCATATTTCCTTCGTGGATTTATACTGCAGAACTTTGATGAATTCCGATTGAGATAGACATCCTAATAGAGTATTGACTACTTTTGCATTGGTTTCATATTTCTTCTTCTCAGCCAGATCTGTTGGAGTTGCTGATGGAAATGTGTACCCTGTATCTATGATATCCCAGACTTCTGTACCAAGAGATTGAAGATAGGCTGTGATTCTTACCTTCCAATACACGAAGTTGGTCCCATAAAAAATTGGTGGCCTAATCGATGCTTCTCTCTTGTAGTAGCTCATGATGATAGATATTCCTTCAAGCAATCAAGCTTCTTCTAAAGGACCCGCTCTTATACCAATTGTTAGAAATAATACTGAGAAGGGGGGGGGGGAATTAGTATTATCAAACTCTTATCAATTTATATAAATATTTTCATATCTGACAATTGAAACTTTCATATACCTTCCAAACTTATAATTTAATTTATTATTCAGATGTTTATCACTAATCTGTGTGTTAGAACCATAGAATAATGAGCAAGAACACAAAATAGACAGTCACACCAAGGAACACAATATGTAAGGTGGAAACCCAATGTGGGTGAAAACCACCTGCTGCAATATGCCACTATCTTCTTTCAATTAGAAACTTCTTCTTACAATGATTTTGTACTGGTGCAGTCTTTTACCAGTATGCAGGCTGCAACCTGCAGAGAGCTACAACCCTCTCTCAATTTCGAGATTCTTCTGGAAGGGAGCTACAACCCCCTTAGCTCTTGTACCAGCTGAAATACTAGTACGTAGGTGCTGACCTACAGAAGGCTACAACCTTCTCTTTTCTTCCGGGGACCACGTTTCATAAATTTTCAAACTGGATCCAAAACATCAAGTACATGTGCATCACCCAATCTACTTTAAAGAAATAACTTTTCAGAATGCAGTAACCAGAAAATAACACTAGTAACCAGACACGAATTTAAACCCAAATCTTTGCAGAAACAGGTAAAAGACAGCTAAAATATATTTCAAGAAAGGTCTACAACTTCACTGAAGGAAACCTGCGGATATCCGCACTTCTACTGTGACGAGTCTGTGCAACTCCACACCTGCATTGTCTACTATTCAGCACACCTCCGCACCTGCTCCGTTGATTCAACTGTGCACCTTCGCACCTGCTTCTTCTATGGTTCTGCGCACCTTCGCACCTGCTTCTTCTATGATTCTGTGCACCTTCGTACCTGCTTCTTCTCTGGTGCTGCGCACCTTCACACTGCGCCTTTGCTGCTCCTACGCACCTCCAGATTTAGACAGTTTCTCAGTCCTCAGCCATACCCCAGACTGTCGAAATCATAGATCCGTTCATGCATCAAAGGGATCTCAACTTTTCAGTAGATCTGACTTATATTGCTTCAGTTTCTCCTTGATTCAGATTCAACTATGTCTCACCAACCGATTATCATAAATTTAGATCTTGCTCTTCTTAAGATTTTCAACACTTGTGATTAGCCAAATGATCTCCTTTCCTTTTTATAGGCTAGGCCTCACTCAAAACCATGGACCAAAACCATTGAGAAACAATACCACTGACCCAATACTTGGGTTCAATTCTTTTGGATGCAATACCACGGACCAAAACCATAGGATCAAAAACTGTCGGACTAATACCATGAACGAACCATAAGATTTCCCATGTGCGTGCGCTTTTCTCTGCATGAAAGTGCGTGAACTTTTCTCTGCATGAAAGTGCGTGAACTTTTCTCTGCATGAAAGGAACTTTTCTCTGCATGAAAGTGCGTGAACTTTTCTCTGCATGAAAGTCTGTGAACTTTGCTGCACTATAATTTATCATCTGAGATGAGTGGGTTGCCATCAAGTACAACATATGTATCATAATGCAAACATCATGCAGTTGGCTTCGGTTTCTACATAAAAAAAAAGTGGTTATGTTTTTAAAGCTAGTAGAGTCCTAGTTGAGTTCCAACTATTGTAAAACAAGAAATCCCTATGACGACTTTGTTAATTAGAAGAAAAGTAGGAATAGTTCTCTAGAATAGTCGATCGAATTTGGCCTAGGTGGAAAGATATGTAAAGATATGTTTTCTCTATAAATAAGTAGGTTTTTGAATATGAGAAAGGTTGATGAAGAATGTGAAGAACTAAGCTTTTGTAATATTTTGATCCTTTAATAGAAAATTTGTAGCTACTCTGTTTATGTACCTGAGATTCATGTCATGGATTTTATGGGTTTTTATCATGTTGTTTCACGTTTTACATAGTATATTATCAAATTGCTTGGAAATCTTATCAAATTGCTCCAATTTCCTTCATTTACTATGTATGATTGTAGATGTTAATTTGTGTCATTTTAAAAGCTATATATGCCTCAAATTCCATTAAACACTGTTGTTGACCAAAATTTGTTTTAATTTGACTCCATGCCCAATGGTAACAGTCATCATATTTTTCTTCACCTACAAAATCACAAAACGAGATCAGAGTTAGTCATCTGATTGTTTCAATTGTTTCAATAATATTTGATAAACATTTGAGAGAGCCCTCTTAGAGTGGAAGGACTAACTTCCAGTTCAAGTGGTGTGACATAGTTACACTAGGTTAAAGGTTGGAATAGCCCAATTCGTGCTAGCCCAGTGATAACATCATCCATAATTTTTGTTGGGTTAATAGTTTATGTTTGTTATCTTTATTCTAATTAAACATAGTTGCTATAGTTTTTAAAGTTGTGAGACCGCTTATGTAATTAAATTGAAGAGATATTCATGTTGAGTGAATTTACTTGTGGTCATTAAG